>CAVNYN010280839.1:41156-106663 GCA_963692815.1 Nyctanthes arbor-tristis | reverse complement strand
CTCCGATATTCACTATAAATATAATGGTTCTCGATAATCCATCTTTTAGCAACCAATCTCAAGTCGTACCGAAGGGTTCATCTATAACATATTTTCACCATAAACAGCAAATTACGCCCAATCTTTTTCTTCAAGCAACATTGAGGCTAGCATGGTATTCCTCCGATTCTCATTATCTAATGACTTATAGAACAATAAGATAGGACTGTTATAAAGTCAAGTCTCTCTCAAAATGATGAGAAAACTGAGAAGTTCAATTAAAAAATCCTATTCACTGAGGCAATTGAAACTAAAGTTCGGCTGTTAAGATCAGAGGTACGAAAGATAAAATGCTAGTGACCTTGTGTGGAAGTGTGTTTGATTCTTCTTGAATCAAGAAAGAACAAAGTAAAACTCACAGTTGTAAGAAATTTTATTGAATTATACTGAATTATTGATTTAATGATTGAATATTAAAAAACTTCATGGAATGCCTCTTGATACAGATCAATAATCCCTACTTCTACTCCGATAAGGAATTAATCTATTAATAGAAAAAGAAAAAGAAATCATCATCCTATTATGCTACTAAGAAAAGAAAGACAATACTAATAATTGGAAAAGAAGAAAAAAAATTCTGAAAGCAGTAGGAAAAAAATAATTATGTCCTAGCTGTGATGGGATTGGATATTGTCCTACATCAGTTCAGGTGCTACAAGAGCAGAGAATCATTTCTGGACACTGCATGTGCATTATAAGGATCTGAAGGTGCGTATCATGTTGAGAAAGGAGAAAGGTGGGAAATTAAGATCGGAAGAGCACACGTTTGATCAATCTACCATTGATTATTAGATTCAAAAATATAACATGGCCAAGAAATGCTATCAAGGCCCAAAATTTTCATTTTTTTAAGGAAGAAGTTTAAGTCCCGTAAATGACTTCAGAACAACCACTCAACTACGATAGGAAGATTCAAGATCATCAAATATTTAACGGCTAGAGATAACAGTATGCTAAAAACATTGTGCTGGCATCACCAGCAGCAAAGGCGGCAACCTTTAATATGCCACTCAGTAGAAAATTTTATGAAACCAGAAATCACTATCAAAAGTTGACTGATGAAACTGAACATTCCGTTAACAGTAGCACCAGACTCACCTGCCTGCAAGAGGTGAATAATTCCCAAAGTTATCTGGCTCTGAATTTTTTGCAATAGCATCACCTAGACCACTTTGGTGATGCCCCGATAGATCTCCATAAGTTGTTCTCTGAGGACCTGGGGATGTTATTATTCCATTAGCATATGCCGGTTGCGGCACAAGTTCAAGCCCATTTTTAATCTGGCACGGAATTCGAGAGCTTCAAGATTAGTACATTCACAGAAGATTAAGGAATACAATAGTATGCTGCAATAACAGCCCTACCCCAACAGCATGTGATGGTGATTGAGCAGAACTAGAGGTATTCATGTCAGAACGCCAAGGTGCTATCTGGTACTCAGACTCCTTAAGCCTTCCCTACAAAATCCAAAATTACAATACAAGATATTGACCAAGTAAGATGTCCACCAACAATCAAGGAAACTTGAAGATCCCATTCTTTATGATTAAATTTTGTATAGCTTCAAATCCTCTATGATGTACCTCATTGAAAAGCAGCTGCTGCTGCAAATGTCTAAACAAAACCTGCAATACAGAAGTTAAATGAAAAATTTATAATGAGACAACCGCACCAACCTAAACATGATGATCACAACTTAATGCAAATCTACAGACCAAAAAAAAAAAAAAAAAAAAGAAGCTAAATGACCATTCAATCTTGCTCAGTATATCTTTTAAGTGAAGTCCAGCTCAGTCTTGAGCCAAGCTAATTTCTTTATTTAAATACTTAGTTCATTAGAAACACAAGAACCCATATTGAGTTTCACCAAGGAAATAGGATCACTTGTTTTAAATAGGTCATGATGCAAAGAACACTTGTCTTATATCTTTCAAATCTAACTTTAAATTTGTGATAAGTCCAGTGGAGCTAATCCATATAAAAAATGAGAATGGTGGAATTTGGATATTCACTTCAATAGTTAACACTCATTTGTCATTATCAAGATAGTACAAGTAAATAACTCATTTATTTCAATTAAGAAATTGATGAAAAGGTTAGCCATATTAACCTTGGCATTACTGACAATGGATTGGGCATCGGCAACAGGCGGCTGGAAAGAATACTCCGCAAGAAGAGGCATTAAAGTAGCTATGAATATTGATCTTTCTTGTTGTGCAGCCTAAAAAAAAAAAGGAAAAGAAAAGAAAAGAAAGGAAGGAAAATCATGAACTAGAGAATCTAAGCTGATACTTATCAACGAGAGAAAGGTCATGGGTTGGTATTGATTATCAGACTTTGCTGCAGTCCACATGTCATCATTATTAAAAAACTATGTGAGAGTAATCCATTAAGTACCACCTCATGAGAGACTTCCATAAAATGCTCCATACTTAAGTGCCATATGTGAAGCTACGTTTTGATTTACTAAGAGCTTGTTCTTGAGAGTTTTAGCAAAAAATTTATCAAATCAATATCAACCACATATTCCTCACACAAAAACAAATTTTTGCACTACCCAATAATCTTTCTTTACATTCACAACACACATTCTCCTACAAGTTTTAACTTCACTTTACATAAAGGTCACAAGAACAGGCTCTTAGATTTATAGAAGAATGTGCGATGGAAATATAAAGAAAGATTATTAGGGAGTGAAATTTTGTTTTTTGTGAAGAATATGTAGTTGGATTGATTTGATAGATTTTTACTTTACATAAAGCTCTAAAGAACAAGCTCTAAGACTTGCACCTCAATGCAACTAAAGTGCTAGCCTGTTTATCTTGTGTGTTTCAATCATTCAATTACTCGCCTTAGCATTCGATAGCATTTCTTTGTAACTTATCTTTACACATTTCGTTTTAATTTTTCTATTTCCACAAAAGGAATTGCAAAATGAGAGTACAACATTGCAAGAAGAGGATGATGAGGAACAACAAGAAGAAGTTGATACTAACAAAGATGAGGATGCCAATGATTCCAATAAAATATTTTGCAGTGATGTTACATAAATATTTATCCCATGCTAACATTCTTTTTCTATTTTGAGAAAGGGATAGATTTTATAAGAATGAGTGATGCAGATTTATGTGCATGTTAGTCTCACAATATTTGGACGTGATTGGCTTACTAAATTCTATTTTGAAATAGCATGTGTAAGCTAACAGGGGCTTAAAGATTGTCTTTACTACTAGTAATGGATTATTATTATCACTTTGTTTAGTGACTAATAATCTCATAACTTAATATTTTTTATTTTATTTTACCAATTCAGCTCAATTTTTGTTTACAAGGTAAAAGTTAATTTTATTATTTGTTTCATAATGGATTTTATATAATATTTATGGTTATTAACATAATTTTTTATATTTATTCTTTTCAATTATTTTGTTGTTATGCCTTGAGACTTCCGCCTTATAGCGCCTTAAGGTCCACACTTTCAAACTTTATTAGCTTGTTAAACATTACACGTCATTTAGCAGTCTCATACAGTATAAAACATAAACTCTTTCAATTAATACACAAGTAATTTTTTCCCCCCAATACAATGGAAGTGTGGGATCCCTTGATCAAGGGTGTGGCAAGCCTGCTTGGATGCTATTAGACCACATAGGTCTTAGCGATAAATTAACAATTTTGATATATAGATAACATTAGTACTTTCCGAGAAGCACGTGTAAATATGTTGTCTCATTCAGATTATAGATTAACAATTTGCTAAAAGTTTCAAATGTTATTCGCTATGATATTTTCTTGAAATATGACTCATTATTGCTTATTTTCTATTGAAATTTGACTATGGTTGGATATTATCTCCAATATTTCATAATGTACTAGTAATTTCCGGGTTGAATTCTCAAAATTGTAACAAAAACTTACAAAGTTCCAATGATAATTCTAATTGTTTCTATGCCAATTAGTAACTTATTTAATTGGTTCGATTAGAAGAATACCATAAATTGTTAATTGGTTGAATATATATTCATTTTGATTAGAGTAGTCTGTAGAATACGATTGGTACGTAGTTGGTTAAAGCACAAATGTAAATGTATGAAACTATAAATGCAATCTACTAATTAATAATGGTCCGTTTGGCATTGATTATAGACCAAATGGTTTATAACACATTTTGAATTTTAAATTCTTGAGACACTTGTCAAATTCTCTCATTGACACCTCACCCCCAAAACACATCAAATAACAACTTTTCAAAATTTAACCAATCAAATTAAGCTAATGTCTTCAAAGTTTAAATTTCAAAATATATTATAAACCAATCTAATTATAAACGATACCAAACGGACCCTAAATTTATTAATTCATCGATAAAATAGAAACTCTTTCAACTAATAATTTTGCCCACTCCTGGAATTATTTATTTATAGAAGTTATACTGCATAGCATTAGCAATCCAAAATAGATATATTAGGCACCTGTTCAGATATGATTTCTGATGCGAAGGATCAATTTTCCTCTGCATGCTATGTCTGACTTTTCATACTTTTAACTTGAATGGGCAAAATTAACCTTTTCAAGAAGTGAGCTTTTGGTTGACTGAGGGCAAGTTTACCATCTCCCGCAAAACCATTTCAAAAGTCAAAAAAGCCACACAAAATGATTTATTATTTTATCTTCAGGTAGTATTTCCAAATAGGATCTTGATTTACAAGCTCTAAAAAAAAGTCATGCTCTGCATGCACATATAAACCTGATAGATGAGGAAGGGTCAGAGAGACTAAACTGTCAAAGGAATGGTGCTGAGAGGAGGTAATAAACCACCTCAATTTCTATATTTAAGCAATATTGAAGTATCAGAGGTCAACTTCCTATTATATGAATCAAAGGAAACTAAGCTGTGACAACAAATGGCTCCTATATGCAACTGGAACATAGATCAGTTGCTTTAAATGATACTAAATTTTGCTTGTCAACATTCAGGACTATCATTGGATGCATGCAAAGTAGACTTCCATATGAGTTTGGGCTTTGTGTGTCTGTATATCACATGAAAGGATCAGCAATCTATTCAGGGAATAAAGGCACTGGTTAACCCAAATAACAATACATAGTTAAATTACATAATCTAGGAGGGAAAAGAGCTTGAAGAGGTAAAGTAGATGTACCTGCAATGCATATGTAAGGCGTACATTCTCCTCCATTATATTTTGTCTATAGGAAATTGCTTTAGATGCAGCCTCTACCAGGTCCTGTTGTTGCTGGTCAAAGGCCTTAGGAAAGAATTAAGTGCATAACACCTGTCATTCTACAGAAACAAGGAATAGGGATTTCTAACAGAAGTTTATAGAACATAAATCCTGCCTACCGTACGCATATATGTAATGCGCTTCTCCAGGATATATTTCTCATTGCGAATTTGTGACTCCTAAGAAAAAAAAATATAATCACAAAAATAGCAACATTTAAGTAAAAATATGAAACACTATGAAAAGATGCTCGCTGCAGTACCCTGACTGAATATTCTGCAAGATATCGTCTCAATTGCAAAATCTCATCCGCATGTTCCTGAATCTTTACAACAAGTTCCTACAAAGTTACATTCAAAAAAGATGCTAGAAATAAAAGGAGACGTAAAGCATAAGTATTATGACTCTTTTTCCCTAGAACATAGAATTACATTATGGATAGAAATAACGTAGTGTGGCTTAATCTCATATATTTACGAATGCCTGTTCTTCGTTCATAAGATCATATTATTCATACCTCCTTTGGACCATTAGGATTATTAACATCAGCCATTGAAATCAAACCCCTCCCAGATCCATTCAGCTGTGGATCAAAATTCCCTTCTAGCTGGTACCTAGAGATGCAACAAATATTCCATGTGAATTAACTACCAAGATGGCTATTGTGGATATCACTTGCACACCATTTTATTTTATTCAGTTACTTCGATATAATGTACCTGCTAGGAGCGACTGATTGCGTAGATGGTTGGACAAACTGAGAAAAGCCAGGATTATCAGATAATGCTTGAACACCTGGAATTACTTTCAGTGATCCATTGACCTTGCTAGTATCTAAGTGATTTCCAATATAAGGGTGCATCGGCGAAGCCATCTCGTTTTGCAGCAGGTCATTTGGAAGAACCATACTTGATAAATCTTGCCCAGAATTAATGTCCATATTTCCTATCCCACCGATCTGGTTTTCTAAACCAAAAACTGAATGATCGCCTCCAGGATCATAGGAATGACAATTTTGAGATTTTAACTTGCCTAATGTCTGCTAAAAAGGAAATCAGATAACTATCTTTTGCTTTACAAATTAATTTTGCTAGCAAAATACACAAAGGATGTTCTGGATTGTCACATAGAGGGAGATAAGGTAAGAGACTTCATTAAATATAAGAGTCCGTCAAATTTGAGGCACTATAAAATCAAAATTTGGAAACATATTTCATCCATAAAATCAAATTTCTACTTTAAAAGAATAAATAAATGAAAATACATTACGCACAGATATACAGCAGAAGTTATTTATGCGCTCCTAGTCCTACACCCAACACATACAACTCCCCCTCTCTATATCCCCCTCCCTCCCTCCTCGGGTTTCCATGTAAACTTTTTCATCCCTTATATAAATGCTTCTCTTTTTATCTCTCTTCCAAACATCTCCAAACTTGACTTTCCTGCATCCTTGATTTTCCTCTACAAATCCATCAAATATTTTCTTCATTTGTCAAACGAATAAAATTAGAGTTCATGGAGGAAAGATATCCGCTATCAGGAAACTGGAAAATATAGACAAGAGTACTTTGCAATTAATAAGAAATAAAGAAAAAGGAGCACCCTTAAACTTTTTAACCGTAAGGCACACAAACACAGTAAGTTCCACACTCTACAAATAAGTAATCCAATTACACTGAAAATAGATATTAGTTGCTGGTTTAATGAGAAAAACCAGCCATATCAAATGGATTTCCCTATTGTTATTATAAAAATTTGAAGGAAAGGAAAAAAGAAAAAGGTAACACTTGTTTTTGCCATCAGGGTATAGGCACATTTCATGATATTAATGTTGAATCTATTAGTGAACAAAATATCTCACGTGTATACTATTATATACACGGGCATGCAGAATGACGATAACAATCAGCTTGTAATATTCCAGAAGAGCAGTAGGACCATGAGCATGCCCATAAATTAATCAGTACAAAATGAATATGAAATAGAAGACATGAAGAAGTAACTGCAATTAAAAAAATAGGTCACAATGAGCATTTTTTTCCTTTTCTGAAGTAGAAAATAAGCAAAATGAGATAGTATGATTTCAGAACCCATAATAGTAAAACTTGAGAAGCAAGCATCCCATGCAAGAGCTCTCACATATTTCTTAAGTTCTTCACTCTTTTCCTGAAGCTCAGATTTCAATCTTATGTTCTCTTCCACCTGTGGACAGAAGTACATACACTATAAGCAGGTGATTTTATTCCATGAAAACTAATGAGAGAGTAAAAGGCATACCAGATAGCAGCCTACCATTCAAAAAATTATCCAAAAGTGTATTATATAGATGAAACTCTATTTCTATGTAGAAACTCTATTTCTATGTAGACAGTAGTGAAGTTATGGACCAAACTGGCAAGCTTTTTAGAGAGTAAGACATCCAAACGGTAGCAACATTATTGCAAACTGCAACTTGAAGAGTCAAGCTTATTGCTGACATGTGACTGCTGTTTAGGTAAAAACTAGGAGAAAATCTAACCCGAAATTTCAAGTGGATTTTCTGAGGAGAGTCATACAGAATAACTCTTCTAAAGTTGCGCATCTTGTTCAAAGGATTTCTTCCATCTATAAATGAATTTCATTACTAATTTATTGAAGAGAAGTTAACAAAACAGTACTTCCCCAATTGGGCTGTACCCATAATTTTATAATGCACGTGTACCCCGATAAGAAAGAGATTCCAGAAAATTTCAAACTGACTAAGGTAGCCACGTGGACCAATCAACTTAGAGCTTGTTCTTGGGAGCTTTACAAAAACTAACAAATTTATCAAATCAATCCCAACCACATATTCTCCACCAAAAAAAAAAAAAAAAAAAAAATTCACACTTCCCAATAATCTTTCTTTGCATTCCCACCACACGTCCTCCTATATAACATAAATCTAATTGGTCATAAGCTCCCAAGAACAAGCTCTTTATAGTGAAAAATCATGTTCACAAACTTACTGTTTCCTGCAGCTATTAACCATTAATATAAATCCCTTATTACAGAGTCACAAACTTTTAAAGCCTTGCATTAAGTATATGGCTCAAAAATTTCACAAATTCTAAATTATCTCTTGAGCTAGTCTGGAATGTTCTTAGGCAGGAAGCTTCTATCATGCTTTGATA
The DNA here is from genome assembly GCA_963692815.1 of Nyctanthes arbor-tristis. NCBI lineage: Eukaryota > Viridiplantae > Streptophyta > Magnoliopsida > Lamiales > Oleaceae > Nyctanthes > Nyctanthes arbor-tristis. The sequence goes on along the minus strand of CAVNYN010280839.1, from coordinate 98,226 downwards.
AATACCAGCAACAAGCATCTTGACATGGTTAAAGATGCAGTAACATATACACCAAGATGGAGTGGGATCACCTTGGGATTATAAGACTTGTTGCTTTCTTAATGACTTTAGGATTCATGTATAGGCAGAATTTACTAAAGGAAGCCGGTCTGACATGAAATAAGCCACTTACTAGAAAGTAGCATATTATTCCAGCTGTGTGTACATAACATTTACAATCAAAATACACTGGCATTATATAAAGGTTATCTCGTTGTGTATCTCGAAATCCTTAGGCCACTTAAAAGAAACTATTTATGAAGTACTGCATTAACAGAGCGTCTATCAGAGAGACGCCTGTTATAGTCTTATAGATATTATTTGGCTAAAGGATAAGTACTCAGATGACAATCCCAACAGCCAACATCCCCTTTTGAGTAACTTTTAATAGAAAGATTTCCTAGAGAAATGCCAAACGGCTGTAAATATGAACCATGCTTACCCGAGGTCCTAGTTCACCCAAACGACTAGTTTGTGGTAAAATAGTTCCAGATTATATATGAATTCTGTAATTCCATTTGGTTAAACGATAATAAAAGAGGAGTCTATGAGTTTTTGAAAGGACAGAACACCTGCTGCTTAATGGTGGCCTCAGCAGCTTCGACTGCTTTCATCACCTGAAACAATCCATCGTTGGAATCGTTCATTGTCAAACCCTCAAATTTACTTTCTAATTCCGCTTCTCCATTTCCCATCTCTCCCATTCTCCTTCAGTGTCAAAACAAACAAATTTATTAAACTAAAAACAAAATTCATAAGGAAAAAAAAAAGACAACATGTTCCCCAGATAAACATGATCAACGTACATGCGGGCATCAAACACTAACCCACCTCAAATCCTAGGAAGAAAGGATGTACAGATGTCAATACAGGAGAAATAATTTAAACGGTTTTCAATTGAAGGACTTTTAAGAGGCAGTGACAGCTGAGAAGAGAAGGATGTCGTCTGAAAAGTGAAAACTTGCAATTTGAGTGCAATTTCTTCGAAATATTTGGGGAAGGAAACAGAACTTGACGATACAGCCGTTAACCGTGTCATGATGGACCCGTGTGATTTACGGCTTCACAAAATAATATGTCGTAATGGCATCGCAATGATTATTTGGATACCTTTACACTGAAAATGTTATATAGCACTATACAGACCATACATTATAGCACTATACAGACTACATGGCATGCATCCCTTTTACACAACAAACAATTCTAATGAACCAAAGTATGGGTATTATTATTGAAATGAGTACAATTAATCAATTTGGGGCTATTAAACCTCTAGTAAGGAGGCTCCATAGTTCACTGAGAATATGTTGAAAGTGGTACGGAGGTGTATTCATTTGGCATTTTAAAAATTTTTGAGGATTTATAAAATTTTGAATATATTTAAAGACTTTTTAGAACTCTTTAAAAATTTTAATTGAGACTTTAAGGGCAGTGCATTCAATTAAGAAATTTAAAGACTTTTTAAAACTCTATAAATCTTGAGGTATTTAATGAAGATTTTTCAAAACTTCTTAGAACATCTCTAATGCATAGTCAAGGTCGAATGTCATGGCTCAAAATTCAACATGAGAGAGATACACACCAAAAAAATTGATGGGTCTCATATGTTTCTTATTTTCTTTTTTTAATAACTTTAATCTCTTTTATTCCACTTTTTCTTCACTTTTTCTTTATCGTATGAAGTGCAATGTAATGTATCTATATTCTTCTTCACCATGTCAACTATTATTTTATAATTATTTTTTAATTTGTCTCTATATCTCTCATCTTTTTTGAATTTTCCTCTATTTTTCTTCATTTTTCTCTCTCTTTCCACTCAATTTCTTTCTATATCTTTCATGTTGAACTTTGAGCCATGACATTCGACATTGACTATACATTGGAGATGCTCTTAAAAGTCTTAACGTATTTAATTGAGACTTTTTAGGACTTTTTAAAAGTCTCAAGGTATTCAATTGAAACTTTTTAAAAGTCAAAAAATCACGAGATATTCAATTTGTCCAAGTCTTTATGAGATTTCACTATTTTTTGGACTTCTTGAGACTTTTAATGGAAAATATAAATAGAAAACCACCGCAAATCCTTTCTACATACGTTAGATTCTTGTAAACGTCTTCTTGTATGTATTATCTTGAAATTAATAATTGTTTACTTTGCAATTTGCATCCATGTTAACAATTGTTAACAATTATTATTAGTTATCTTGGAATTAACAATTGTTCACTGATTCAATTGTTCAACCATACGTCACAGGGTTTTTTGATATGTATTATTAATGATTAATTATAAATTTTTTTCTAATTATAGTATATGTAACTCAACGTCAATAAGAAATTTGTTTTATACACAATTTACAACGTCAGTATATGAAATTCTCTCTTCTGTACTCTAATAAGAATAATTGGTGATTTTTTTCTAATTATTATTAATTTATTAATCTCATGTATTTACAAAATTTTTCTAATAAAAAATTTACAAAAATTTACAAAATTTATTAACATCGTGTATTTACAAAAAAAAAAAAAATTGTTTACGATAACATTATAATTTGTACAATTTGAAAAAAATAATAATTTATACAATTTGAAAATAAAATGATTGTAAGAAAGTTTTAAAAAGTCTTCCAAAGTCTAGGAAAAGGATTTTTATGAAAATCTAGAAAAGTTCAGATAAATATTCCTAAACTCCCAACAAATCTAGTAAAGTCCCATAAAATCCAAAGAAGTCTCATACTTAAAAAGTATTTAAAAGTCTCAATTGAATACAACATCCTAAGTCTCAAGAAATCTTTAAAAATCACAATGTATTCAATTGAGACTTTGAGTCTCAATAAGTCTTGAGGAATTCAAACTAAAGTATTCAAACTGATTGGAATTTTTTGAGATTTCTTAAATTTTGGGACTTTTAGATACTTTTTATGAAATATATATATAAACAAAATGTCTCCAAAAGTCTCACATAAACTTATAAGATTTCTTAAGACAATTTGAGTTATTTTTTGAAAAAAGAATCTCCCTTCCATTTTTCTCTATCGACTTTCCACCATCCCTAACTACAAATTTTTTTCTCATGATATGCCCCATCCCAATCCCCTCTACATCTCAAGATACGAGTACGTGGGCTAGTGTCTTACTTTTTATTCTTATGTATTATTCACTTTTGTCAAATTATTATATTTTTTATTAAATGGGAGTGGAGGGACGAGTCACTCCTGAACCACCACGACATTCCACAATATGGATTTTTTTAATGCCATTTAGATAGGATCCCATTGGGTCCCTGGCAATTTTTTCTTTTCTTTTCCCATTTATATACTTCAAGCACTCATTTATTTTATTTTTTATCGATTAGATTAATAATTTTTTGTTTACCTCAAACATTTTCTTCGTTACTCTATTTCGTGGATTAATAATTATTTTTTTAATTTTATGTGTTACTGTTTCATCTGTGCATTGTACAGAAAGAAACCAAATCAAATTATATCTAATATTAGCATAAAATGTTAAGTGATGTAAGCTTAGCCACATCAAATTGCAATGTTTTGATTATCTTGTTGTTAACTAATAGTTATTATGTACTTACTCGATATGGAATGAAATACTATTAAGTGACCTTAGTATGAGTTGAAAAAACCAATCAAACTCGATACATACAGGTACCCAACCCTATTAAGACAAAGAATACTAGACTAAAAGGGTAATTAGGTCGGGAATGAGATAAAAAATCAACCCCACTTAACAATAAGCTGCGGCCTGTTTAACTTTTTTTGATAAAAATAAAAATATTTACTAAAAATTCTAAGGGTTTGAAAAGTAAAAAGATGATAAAACTTATCAAGAAAGCTTATTAATTTCAATTACAATTTTAGTGTTCATAATACTATTTATTAAGCAAAAACTGAAAATAAAAATATATAAATATATTTAAATTGGCCAATAAATGAGTAATATGAATTATCTGCATTAACCCGTCCTCGTCCCCAATTTAAGTGGGGATGAGAAAAAAATTTTGATGGGTAGGGTAATGGGAGTTGCATACCTGATCCCGACCCTGACCAATTGTTATTCTTATACATAAAGAAATTAAACATTTCATTTTGCTTCGTGACTATACAGTAACAGAAATTTTGTAAACAATGAAATGTTAATTAAATCATATTTATTATATATGAAAGAAGTAACATAATAACGATTCGATTAAAAGCATATAAAAAATTATTAAAAATTAATGCATTAGCTAAAAAAGAAATACTCTAATATAAATTACGAAATATTTTGTAGATAAGATATATATTAAAAAATTTTGAATTAAAAAATCAAAAAACTTTGAATATAAATTAATCCAACAAAATATTTAAGAAGATAATATACTTCGATATAAAAATATCAAATTTATGAGATCCTAGCCGTCGATTAGCAAAGATAATAAAATTAGAAAGGATTTGTAAAATCTCTGAAAAAGATTCTTGAAGATAATAATAGTTAAGGATCATAATCCCTAATTAATTAAAAAAAGAAAATATTAATCTCCAATTTACCGCAGAATTTACCAACATATAAGAAAAGTCTAAAATGACATCATTTAAGACAGTTTTGGCGGACAAATGGGGTAAAAGGTACTGCAAACTTCTTTCCTTGTGTGTGTGTGTGTGTGTGTGTGTGTATATATATATATATATTAGTTCAATTATTGTGTAGTTAGGCTCAAAATGATCGAGGCGGGATAGTACCAACTTTGATTTTTCATTTTTTGAAAATAATTTTATTGATATGTCATTGCTTGTAACGTCCCCCGAATAATTAATCTTTTAAAATTATTTTATAGTGTCTAAGAGCCAAATATTTATTTAAGTGGGAATAGATCCAAAGAAATTCAACGGCTCTTGTTAAAAGCCCTGGTAAATAAGTTAATATCAAATTAATAAAGAGTCAACTATAGTATAGATGTTTAACAATTTCACATTTCCAGTATGGAGGTCTCAACAACTCCGATTAGTGGCAGACAATTCATAAATATATTCACATCAGGGGAGGTCTCAATACCTTTGACAGATCATATATGATTCCAATATAGATAATTCCATAAGTTAAAGTGATAAGATTAGAACATTTGATATAGTTCAATATATAATTATTACAGTTCAAAATAAACTTTATTTGAATTATAGACTTATTCTTGATTATTTCTCATAGCATCCTCACTTCTCTAACTCTTTTACATATTTGAATTGTTACATGCGATGAAAGCCTCAGGAAAAAAGGTCCAACCACTTGCAAATATAGTTATTTATTTGGAGTACCTACAAGAGTAGTAAAAAAGGGTGAGTTTTTTGCAAACTCAGTGAGTGACCAAATTCGGCTCACGTTGACTATCACACAAATACCAAATATCAATGATGAAACAACATCCAACAATATACATCAATATGTCCCCAAGCCACAAGAATGTTATGCCGTAGAGCATTTATCAAAATTGTCAAAATCATTTCAAAGGAGTGGATGTCACACCCCGATTGTTCTATTATTATTATTATTATTATTGAGTTGTTACTTTCAGGGGAGTAGCCAGTACACCAATCTACCCCTAGCCGAATTATATTTTCCCCTAGTCCAAACATATAAAAAAATAAGAATAAAAAATTTCTTTAAGGCTCGGCCCGATTTGGGCCGAGCCGTAGACCAGGGGAGACCCCCTTTGGATCCGCTCCTGGTTACTTTTATTTAGTAGCGGAAGCTCTTATATTGCCTTATTAAAATTATAATACTAACGAGGGACGAGACGTGCCAATCTAATAAGTCATTTAATATCAAAGAGTCATTGTAATATTTCTTGATAGTTTTATTCTATTCTTAAGTTAGATTAACAATGAGGTAACCTTAGAGTGACTTAGCAAATTCCTTTGCTTTTTTACGAGATTACTTATAAGTTTTTCATATTGTTACTAAGTGGAGACTACTTCTTATCTTAACGGTTGTTTTTCATGCCAAAATTAAAATAGGAGGTTAAGCACACACAATAAACTACAAAGACATTTTATTGCTCAACTTATCGAAACAAAGGATTTGAAAGCCTTTACATGGAAAATTAGGCTTCCAATCTATACAAAAGTCTTCCTATTATCCTTATATTACATGCTAAATTTTTCCTTACATATGTATATACCTGTGCTCATATTTATCCTCCCAACTATCACCATCTTGTTAGACCACTACATTAAGTAAAAAACATTGGTTTATCAATCATAAACTTATCATGATACAAGTGGGCATGTGTGTAAGCACAAAATATATTAAGCTCGTAAGTGATTCCCAAATACGTTAGGAACCATGGTGCGTCCTCGTAGTAACCCCATAAGTCAGTTTCTACCACATGCAATATTCTACTTTGATCTGAGGACATGCTCCACTCATCAGCTTGTCGTTTATAAACTTTTCTGTTGACCATCTATAAAATGGAAAGTCATGGAGCAAGAGCACTATGTACCAAGTGAGTAACACAATATTTTAATTTACCTCTTTATTGTAAGAAACCATTTTTAATCACAAGTTCAAAAAACATAAAATGCACAAACCTTTGAATACACAAGATGGCCTAATCACTAGATTACTTACTACTGTAGAGCGCAATTAGATCGTCCAATGCTAATTTGATCATAGAGACATAATGTTGAGTGGATCCACATTCAATTCCGCTTGACCCTTACTAGAATTTCAAGCAAGGAGAATTACAAAAACAATGCAAATACCATACTAACCATCGTAATCTTGGAATAATTAGATAGTTCATAGTATGGAAACAAAGTAAAGCAAAGCCAATACAAGACGAGTAGGGTAACATTAGTGATTCAAATGCAATAAAACATTTTGTTTATTATCATAATAATGCATCAAAATACATGCTCTTCTTTAAAATTCATGCATGCTAAAGGAAATTGTTGATACCGATCTGTCACGAAGGTGACACGGACGAACAAGTGTCCAGACCCTATCCAAACCCATTTGACCGATCCAGACTAGGTGTAAATATGTCATATCCAACATCGTGCCACGTGGGTTGGGATCGGAGCTTATCGTTCGGTCCTGTATTGCCGTTCTGGTATACCCGATCTGGAGTAGCCGATCAGGATGACAACGATAAGCGTGTAGAGAACACGATGAAGGCGTTGGCAATTAGTTAGTTATTCGAATAGGATTGAACAAACATTGTACTTAGTGTAGTCAAACTGAGTTCATGTCCGAATAGCATGTATAAAATTCCCAAAGCACCTTGGGTCTTGCCTATAAATACGGGCCGTGGGGTGGAATCTAGGCATAAGGATTTTTGCCTAAATATAGAAACTAAAAAGAGAATTATTACAATTCATACATTCATATCCAAACCCAAGCCCTAATCGACTCATCATGTACACGTTTTTTTATCGGGTCTCACTCCGATAAGAAACCCTGATCCTACTTGACCATCGAATCACATTTTTATTGTTGACTTGGTCTTGCGCCTGAGCTTACTATCAATAGAAATCAAAACATTAGCTACTCACCTATTATCTTGTTTTCCTCAAGGATTCTTTGACAATTCTAAGTGGAGTAACACCTTCAAAATCTGGATATTTCTTAATCAAAGTGATGTTCTAAGTGGGGATTCTTTATATATATGGAGAGGACTTTATTTCAAGTGCAAAGAGAGTGTTTTGGGGAGCTTTGCATGGTTTCTATGGCCTCCCCTATTTATGGACGAATTTCTTAGTTATTTTAAAGAAAAATCCTGGATTCCACCTATGAAAAAGTGGCCAATTGTCTCTAGATAATTTTGTGGCTAGCCAATAGAAAGGATTCCAATTGGAAGCTTGGGAATTTTCTTGGTAACAAGGTGTGCCAAGTGTTTTCCAAGTTTTATTCATGTGATTATTTTCCGAGTGGCCAAGTGTCTCTTTATAGATCATTCATTTATTGCTTAAGGAGTCCTCCTACTTAATGGGATTCCACAATTAGGTTATTTTGTTTTTTGGATCATACTAATCGAACACCACATTTTTGTTTTAGGCATTCTTTTGAGCAAAATTTATTAACCTATTGAAGTAGTTGATACAACCCTTAGTAGTTATTCAATCCTTGTCAAAACACACTAGAGCTTTTTTAGGATTTTTGTGCAAAGTTACAATCAACTAACCGATTGCAAAATTTACTAACCGATTGCTATAGTTGACGTAACTCAAGAAATGATTCAATCATCATCAAAATACAACTAAGATGTTCTTGAAATTTTATGGGATGTTATATTGGATCCATCCTCATCCCCATTTGACCCCCTATTGGAGATACTCAAGCCTATTTGCCATTCATAAGCTCTCTTGGTATCATAAGAAGACTCATGACAAATGGAAAATACAAATTTCAAGTCTCTTTACCACTTATACAAAAGGAATAATAACAAAAGGACATATTTCTCGAGTGGTTCCCAATGCACATAGATCACAATTCAAAACCAAATGCTAATAAGCTCAAATACACCAAATGATCCATGCATAATCAAAACATATTCAAAAGCAATATGCAATAACAACACTAGCACAAGTAACCAAATATTTATCAATTCAAGTGCAATTATGTTACTCACTATAATCAGTACAAGCACAAATACACAAGTAAGGATCAGGGCCAGACCAGAATTCATCAAGGCCTAAGCGTAATTCAAAAAATAGGCCCCTTTTGTGAACGATTTTTTTTTTGGGTTGTTTACACAATTACCTTCAAAACAAAATTGCTTTTGAAATAGGGTTCTTTACATAACAATCATCCTTTGTAATAGAATTTTTAAAAAAACCTTTAAATTGAAAGTAATTGTAAAAATACCATTTTTTATTTCAAAACTATCATAAACCATTTTTAATTAAAAATCAATTCTTTATTAATTATTATTTTTTATAAATTATAATTATAATAATAACTACTTAAAGTATAAATTTTTTCAATAAAAAAATAGTCATCTTTATATATCGTCAATGACACTTTCAACTCGTAACCGCCGTTAACTGCCGAAACCACCGCGCCACAAACACAGTAACACTATTACCATTCATAAAACAAATATTACTACCTGAAAAAATATCATATTAACAATAAAAAAGTAGTATAATTTTCAATAAAAAATTAAGTATGTTAAAAAAAATCATAACAATGAGATGGTAACGAACCGATAAATGGTAACAAAATAATAAAACATAGGAAAATAACAAAATGAGAATGATAACATAGGAAAATAAATAAGAAAAAAAATCAACTGGAAGATGGTAACAACTACGATAAATGGTAACATAGGAAAATAAATCAACTGGGAGATGGTAACAACCCCGATTAATGATAACAAAATGATTAAAAAAAGAAAGGAAGAGGGTTTCAGCCGCCAAGTGTGAAAATTCAAAAAAAAAATTTGAAGATGCATATTCAGTCGCTGGAAACATTCCAGCGGCAACATCAAAATTCAACTAAAATTTGAAGAAAACAAAAGAATTAAAGAAAGAATCGAACACTGAATTTGCCGTCTATATATATATATGTTTTTTGCTCAATTGGTGTAAATAACAAGGGTACACAACACAAAAATGTAAAATTAAATGTCACCACAAATTGACGGCTAACAACCAGCGGTGGTGGTGGGCAGATGGAGTGGCGGGCAGAGGGGTAGGTGGTGGCAGCGGCTAAATGAACCCTAATTTCTCGGCAGGTGGTGGGGCAAGGCGGCGGGTGGTGGAGTGGGTTATGGAGGTGGAATGTGATGGTTCTAGGTAGCGGCGGTAGGTTGTGGTGGTGGAAGTGGCGGGTGGTGGGGCCCTGCGGGGGTTGTGGTGCTCGAGTTAGGGTGCTGGTGGCAACGGCGACGGGGGTGCAACAGTTGGCCTGGGATACAACTAGAGTTTTATATGTGTGTGTGTTTATATATATATATATATATATATAGATGAAATCTAGGATAATAAATAACTATAAACTAATAATAAATTTTAAAATAGTAATACTTTAATTATTATAAAAAATAATAAAAATAAATGAAGGATATGAAGATACAAAAAGAAAAAATAGAGTGACATAAGTGCAATTTAATAGGATAAAATAGCAATTATTTTATGTGAATAGTACATAATTGTTAGTATATAACAATAAAAAAAAATTGTACATCCTTTAATTTCCTCTTTGAAATATAAGCCAAAAAGTTTTGATTCTCGAGGAACAACGTAAAATGCAATGAACGGCAAAATTGACAGCAAGTTTGAAGTCCAAACCCATCTGCACAACAGGCTATGGGGCCCATGTTTCGTCTTCCGAGATGAATTTTGTTCTTGTAAAATGCTTCTTTTATTTTATTTTGTTTTTGTCTCTCTCTCTCTCTCTCTCTCTCTCTCTCTCTCTGTTTCTATGATCATCCCTCTTTTTACTATTTTAGTCAACGTGATCAGCATATTATTTTAACAAAAAATCACATATAAGAAGTTACAATTTATTTAAAAGTCGCATACAAAAATTAAAAAGTCACAAAATATCGCATTTTAGTTAAAAAGTTACCTATAAAAATTAAAAATTCACATACAAAAAAGGTCTCGTTTACTTAAAAAGTGACATATAGAAAAATTTTATCTAGATTAAAAAGTCACTTTTCATTAAAAGGTTGCACATTATTTAAAAATCATATATAGAAAAAAGTCATATTTAATTAAAAAGACTCATATAGAATAGAAAAAATCACATATAGAATAATGTGTTATTTTAAAGTTACAAATAAAAAAGTCACATTTAACTAAACAAGTCACATATAAAAATAAAAAATTACATCTAATAAAAAAGTCACATTTCATGTAAAATAGAAAAAAGACCACACATGCCAAGACATTTATGGTCTGAAGGCATTCTAATTAGATTCTTTAACCCTTAGTCAAGGGTTCAATTCCTCACCCCTACAATCCTCTTTGTAATATAAAAAAAAAAGAAAGAAAAATACCACACATATATAGAATAACATATTAATTAAAAAGTCATATATAAAAATAAATAAAAAAGTCACATTAAGTTATATATTCACATATATGGAAATTAAAAAGTCACTTAAATCAAAATATAAAAAAAGTAACTAAAGAAATTGAAAAGTCACAGTTGTGTACATTCAATTAAAAAATCACATATAAAATCGAAAAGTCACATTTGTGTAACTATTAATATAAAAAGTCACATTGAGTTAAAAAATCACATCTATCTATATATATTACTCAAAGAAAATTAGTCTGCGATATAGTTGTACTGCAGTTTTCCTGTCAAAATTGTATAAGTGGGGGCTTTATAGTCTTTTTTGTTTTGTGTTTGGTAATGTTTGCGGTTAATTTTTTTTTAAATCATTTGTTCAACTTTCTTTAATTTCGAAATATTGATTAGTATTGTAACTTTAAGATTTTTTTATTGATATTTATCTTACCTTATTTCGAATTGTTTTGATTTTGTTTTTATTCTATTTGGGTCTAATTTAGGCAAGATCGTCGATCGTTCGCATATATAATTTAAGAAAAAAATTATGTCACTTTAATGATGTTTACTTTTTGCCAATCAATTTCAAAATCTTTGTTTATTTGTACTTTTTAACTATTGTTTTAAATGCTTGGTTTCCTATTTATCAATAATCACGTCAATTGTTTATACTTATGTTCACTGATTTTATTCTGAGAGTACGTTATTTTTGAGAGTTTTTGAATATTGTTTATTAATTAATATTTGTTTTACATTTGGTTGCCTCCTGATGAAGTATTGAGAAAAACCAAATTTCCCATGTATGTAAGACTTATCATCAAATAATTAAATTAGACAATGATACAATGAAAGTATTTTGGAATTTGGATAATAGATTGAGGAACACGACCTCTTATCGACTTGGATGAATGTAAATTCATAATTGCTTATTACTATTTTTTACATTTGTTTATTACATAGACTGAGTCATTTTTAAGAGCTAGGAAGTTCTTGAAATTTTCGTATATATACTTATATTATGACTCATTTTGTTCTATATTGTATTGGTTTGCAAGAGAAAAAAGTCTTCATATTGTCTTATATTCAAGATCAATTAAATGATTTTCTTTCTTTTTTGGATTACATGACATTGTTAGGGGCTGTGATGAGGGCTTCGTGATTCAACAATGATTCTAGCTTTTTGCCATTTTATAAATTTTTATGTATTTTGTTATTTGGCATAGTGTTGATAAATTTGACATTACAATTAGTTAATTAACAAATACTAGAAATAGAACAATAACTGGCTTTTAGTTTCCTTTTTTAATAAATTTTCGAAGGAAAATTGGCAAATTATGATATTAGAATACCATAGTTAGGAATCTTACTATATATGAAAATAAAAATCAATTAATGTATTTTAATAAATAGACGTATTTGGTTCTCATAGTATACACAGAATCCTTCAGTTTTCTCTCTATTATTTTCTCTCTGTTGATTTTCTCGTATTTTTCGTTCTATTTCATAACACGTTATTAGCAAGAACTGCTGTTAATTTCTTTTCTTTATCTTTTTTAGATATGATATGATTTTATTTTCTTCTTTTTCCTCTCTTCTGTCGAGAGTATCAGTGGTTTCATTGGTTATTTTTCTATGGTCATATGAACACCACATCATGCATGGTTGTGATTAATTGTTTTCTTTCATTATGTAAACCATGCACAAAGAAGTTTATTATTATATATTTTTTCTTTTAGATAATTAATTTGTATGTCATCTTAGTTGGAATCCTCTATCAATTTTAGTAGTTAGATGATTTTCAATTTGAATGATCAACCAATTTAATGGTAAGATTATTCTGAATTTAACATTGGGATAGTTTGTCAATTTAATGGTAAGATTATCCCCAAATTTGTATTATCATTGTGTAAGAGTTAAACTGGTCGTCTTTTTTACTTTTGTCACGTATATGACTTGATCTCAAAAATTAATTTGAGTCACAAGTTTTTATGTGCATATATAAGGATGTAAAGCCAAAATTCTATTCAATGAATTTTTGGTATTTTATTTACAATGGAAAGGAGATCATGAATTATCTCTTAATTGATTACTTTCTTGAAATAATTGTGGCGGTCTATTATGGATGAATGTAAATATGAAATCTACTATTTACCTCCTCTTTATCATACTTTATTATATTATAGCCACAATATGATAAACTTATATAGATCCATGCATCGTAATTGATACATAGTTCATTGGATTAAGTTTTAAATTTCACATGAAATTTTATAATTAACTTATTGATATTTATGGGGATTTAGCATTCTATCACACTAATAATCTTGAAGATTATTATGTATAAATTCCTGAAGAATTATAAATTTCTCTTGATATTAAATATTCTTGAAGAATATATATATATAAATAATAATATTAAAGAAGTCTTGAGATATGTCAAGAATTATGATATGATAAAGAAATATAATTTGTTTCCTTATAGACAATTGGATAAAATATTTGATAAGATATTTGTTGTGATTAGTGAAAAGTTACAACTTTATCTCTTACTAAAATATTCTAGAAAAATTTAATTTGCTTCTGAAGAGCAATATATAATGAAATTTATTGTTGATTGTTGTTTCTTGAAGAAACAACCAATATTCGATATTCTACAAGAATATAGTAATTTCTACTCCTGAAGAAGCACTATTTTTATTATTGTTTATTATTATGTTTTTTTGTGTTCTATTAGATACTCTTTTATTCTAATTGTTATTATATTAATCAGTAACCATATAATTTGTTTGTTATATATGTATATTATTTCTTCTTAAATATATAGTACTATATTATATGTTGTTGCTCTTGAAGTAGCACAACTAGTTATAACATTCCTGCAGAGTATTACTTGTACATCAAGAGTAATTCATACTAGATATCGTTATTAATTTACTTAGTTTCAATATTTTAAACTATTACTCTTAAAGTAGAAATAGTCTAAATAAATTTAAAAAAAAAAGCAATATATGATGCTCTAGAAGTGGCACAATTTATTGTTATATTTCGGTTAAGTATTACTTATTTTTGGAAAAAAAAAAAGATCTATGCTGAATATTTCTAAAGAATATTTAGTTATTATTCCGGAAGTAACAAGGTTTTAGATCGGTAATAATTAACAATGAAAAGTTGGTATTGCTCCCGAAGAGCCCGTCATTGTATGATTTAAATTCAGTGAAAGAATTTAATGATTATTTTTGGAGAATTACATTAGTACTAGTACTATAAGATAATATTATTTGTTCCAGAAGAACAAATTGTTACAAATTTTAATTTTCTAAAAGAATATTGAACTACTACAGTACTAGTAGTTGTCTAAATTATTAAATATGAAATGCATTGTTCATGGAAAGCATATATCTATGCAAATTTAAATTTAATATTAGAATTCACTGCTACTTGAGAACGTAGCAGTAATTTAGATTAAGTATACTTCTGAAGAGTAAATTTTGTATAAATTATATATCTAGTAAATATTGAGAGTTACTCTTAAAGATCTTTTATGATATCCAGAAGATTTCATTTAAATCTAAACTCCAAATCGGTTTTTTCTATGTGAATTATGAACAAAAGTTTTTATGACTTTAAATTATATATAAGTTTTTACTAATCACTTTCCTTTTATTGTCACTCATCTCATACACTGACGGAGTTAATGAGTGAGTTTATTAAAGGAAATCCATATGCTCTTACCATATTATTGGTGATGTTTATTTTAGATAATTAGTTATATTGAGATATCTACACTATTATTGATTGTATGTTTTTATGAAGTAATGCCTTCAGAATTCTAGTAATGATCTCAAACATTATTATATTGGATTTTGTTGCGTCTTGAATAAGAATAATTATTATTGTGATTTCTTGGGAAAAAAAAGGAAGGAAAAATATCTCAAATTCATTAATAATCTAGAAGATTATTATGATATTGTTAAAGGAAGATATACAATTATATCATGTTCTAGAAGAATATAGTAGGCTCTAGAAGAGCCATAAAACGTGTAATCTCTTATATTTCTTGAAGAAATACTATAAATATAATATTTTAGTTGAATATGTTGTGCTCTCCAAGAGCAAAATATGTGCGATTAATTATTGTGTTTTCATAGACAGATGCACAATACATTGATATTCCGAGTTGAATATTACATATCATCAAAGTGAAAAATTATTATGTCTAGTATTTCAATGATTCTTTTTATTACATTTTAAATGATATTGAAGAATGTTAGAATACTACTCTTGAAGAAGTAATAGCTTAACTAGATTGATGTTACTCCAGAAGAGTAGATTTATATGAATCTAAGTTGAAATTGTAATTTATTGCACTTGACAAATGAGATTGTTACGAGTATTCTGTAAGAATATAGAATCCTAATGATTCTAGGATTTCAGTTGATCCGATATTCATAAAATTTATATTTGAAATCCTGAAAATTTTATGAATATATTTTGTAGAATAATATTTTATTGTACTTGTAGTACAAATTTCGAAAAATATCACATGTAATCTTATATCATAAATATAGTGATATTTTCTAAATTGAATTCTGATAAAAATCCTGAAGATGTCATATTAAAGATTTATAGACAATCATATAAAATCTAGTAGATTTTATTAAATATATTGAACCAGAAGTTCAATTTTTATTTGAACATTCTTATTAAACTGGAAGTTTTTTTTATTTGGCATGACCATCTCAACCATCCTGGTTTTTTTATAATGAAAGTTTTGGGAATTATTTGAAGAACTGAAAGTTCTTTAGACTTTATATATCACTTGTTTTCAAGGCAAATTGATTACAACAATATCACTAGCTAAATTTGGAACTAAGTTTTCAAATATATCTAGGAAATATTTAGGTGTGAACCATGGGCCCACTCACCCTCCATGTAGACCATCTAGATATTTATAATTCAAATCTACTAGAGGTCACATGTGTTATATTACTTATAACTTGATGCTTATGAGATTATTTGCTTATATTGATTAATTATGAGCAAAGTTCTATATATAAAATAAAGGCATTTATGTCTTGCTAGTGAACTTATTTCAAAATTATTAATGATTTATATTTTGGTTGGGATATTTGTAGCGACAGGAAAATTTTAAAATAAAATTTTGTATTTATTTATTTATTTATTAAACGTGTCGCTACAACTTTGCCTAAATTACTTTCTTATTTATTGTAGTCGCGCTCGTCTAGTCAGCCATACTTTAAGAATTTAACTAAACTTATATTAAACCTTTTTATTCTATTTTAAATCCAAATAAATTCCATATTAACCAAGTCATTATACTTAAATCCCAAATTTTATTTCCAAATTTTACATATATATATATATAATTGATTTCAATTTTTCCAAGACATTACTCTCCCACGTCAAACACAATTTCAAATCCTATCCAACAGTCAATTGGATTAGAACACTAACTCAAACCTATAAACTCCCCTTAATGATAAGCATTACACACACAATTTCAGCCGAATTTTGGTTCCATTCTCGAGTCAAGAATTCGTGAGTTACTTCTATTTTTTTTCTTTTTCGTCTTTAAACCAATAGTTAGATACTCAAGCAATACACACAAATGTACATACACACAGATCCATACCCACACATATACTACATACACTGACAAGCATTAACCGTCACCACCACTGCACCACCACCCGTCATCACCGCTTCATCGCCGGCAGGCTTGTAGCAGCCACGCCGAAGTTTCCTTGCACCACCATCCCACCACCACTCGCTCTCGGCAACACCCCCAGCCGCTGCGCCATGCCATTGTCGGCCACCACCACTCCTTCAATCTAAAACAAATTCACAAAAACCGGAAATCAAGCCAAGAACCCCACGAACCATTCACCGCGACCGCCCTCTGTTCGCTCGAGCCCATCGTCTCGCGCCGCCCTTACCGCGACCTTCTTGGTTGGCTCAAACTCTCGACTCCTCTACCACTCAAACACTCCGCACCCGAACCCCAATCGAAACCATTACTCGAACCCCTCAAGCCTCGGCCAAACCACTCTTGAAAACCAAATCGTCTGACCCAAAACGTCGCGCATGTCACCTAGCCCTTGAACCCAACTCTCGACCGAACCCAACCTTGACCACCCGTGCACCTCCATTGCCCTCGGCCTCTGTCCGGTTGCTCCTCAATTTGGGGCAAGAATAGTTGGGGATTAGGTTTTAATAGGATATTATTTGCACCCCAAGTCCTTAAGTCCAGTTTTGAGTCTTTTCAGTCCTTGAAATTTTATTGACTGCTAAGCAGCTCAAAACTATCTCTTAGGGTATCTTTTACCCCAAAACAATTATAGTGTCCCAATTTCAGTCCCTAGATTTTGAGCATATTTTAAATTGGTCTCAAGAGCTTTGGTCTTGTCAGTCTCAGCCCCCAACCTTTTGAAAAGCATTATGTCAGCCCCAAACTTTTTGGTCTCAATCCCAAACTATTTCAGAGTTTTAATTGAGTCCTCAAAGTTTATATTTCCTTTTCATAAATAATTACTTTGGTAATTCTAAGACAATTTAAATTTCTTTTTGGTTAGACGAGGCACGAAGAACAATAGACGAGTAGATTTCTCTCAAAGTAGCTCAACTCACAAGCTTAAGGTAGACTTTAAGTTTATAAAATGTTTTCTTAAAGTATTGCGCATTATTAATTTATTTATGTGATAAGTATTATGTGAAAATATGTGATTACAAGAAAGTTTGCATATTATTATATGCTTAAGAAAGAATGCATATATGCTTAAGATCTCTTTATGATACGCGTATCTGCTTTAATGCATAAGAACGAGAATATCTGTTCTCAAAGACAAGACAAGATCCGTCCAAGAAAGAAAGAATTATTTGCATGTTTACATGTCATGTTTATTATATGATTTAATTAATATGCGCTAGAGTCTACTGAGTATATTTTTTATACTCATTCTTTCAAACTAACACTTTCAGATTTTGGAGCCGGTGGCGGGACGATGGATGAAGGCTGCTAGAAACATAACTTGGAATTTATATTAAATGTTTCTAGGATTCCGGATTATTCCTTTATTTGATTATTAAAACTCCACTTATTTTTAGACAAGATTCTTTGTTGTTCGTTAATGATTTTTTTCGCATTTAATTATTTTGTTATAAGTTCCGCATTTTAAGTAAATTTTTAAGATCAGATAGCGTCCCAAGTTTCTTAAATTTTTTAGGCGTTACAGTTTGGTATCAGAGCGGGTCTACATTTCTGTAGACTTGCAAAATTTTTCAAAGATTTCCAAATATAAAAATTTCAAAAAATAAAAATAAAAAAAAAAATTTAAGGTTTCAAAGATATTTTCAAGTGAAAAATTTAAGTAGCCCATCGCCATCGTCCACTTCGCCGACTTTGAGGTAAGAAAGAGTTTAAGTGTTTTATAAAGTTTACATGCCTTCCAGATATTTATGTATAAATATTTCATGTAAAGTGCAAGAGCAGAAAATATGCGATTGGCATCAGGCAAAGAATAGAAAATGAGTTGAGCATAATTGGATCTGGAAATGAAATTTATATTTTTGGGTCCTCCTAAATTGGTTAAAAGTTATTAGCCTACCCCAACCTAACTGGACTTACATAAATGGTATTCCTCAGGCTTGACACACACAAAAGAGTCCGAGGCAGCTAGGGTGACTGAATTGTGACGGTTAAGTGCGTTTCATTAGGTTCGTTTTGTTTCATAAAGGAAAATGGTACGACCACGAGCACAAAATAATGCTGGTGTCAACAGAGAGGCCACCCTACTGAGAGATCTCGTTCAAGACATACAAGGACTTAGCCAGCAGCGAGACCCTGCAACTCCCCAAGCTGGATCCAATGCAGGCGCACCAAACCCACCCCTCAACATAGACAATACCAGCTGGGTTGTTGAACAGTTTCGCCGATATAGGCCACCTTCTTTTAACGGTAGGGCTGGCGCATTAGCAGCCAAAGAATGGTTGAGGGCCTTAGAGCGGATATTCAAGCACATTGCTTGCACTGATACCCAGAAAGTATCCTGTGCAGAGTTTATGTTGATTGAAGGCGCAGGACATTCGTGGGAGTCTTATTTGTGTACTCGAACCGCAGCACAACAACACGCTATGACATGGGAACAGTTTAAGGCGGTAGTAATGCAAAAGTATTTTCCCAAATCACTGCACAATCAGAAAGAAGCAGAATTTCTACAGCTAAGACAGGGGAATAAGACGCTCGAGGAATATGAAGGGGAATTCGAATAACTCTCTAGGTATGCCTATCACCTGTTGACACCGACGAAAAGAAAGCAGGGAGATTTGAAGCGGGTCTACGACCGGAGATAGGAGGGACACTGGCCGCCCGTGCTTTCACCACATATGAGAAAGTCTTGGGGCGGGCACATGCCATATCCTCCTGTCTGAATTTAGAGGGAGCAGCCCAAAGAATAGTTGATGCCCGAGGAAGGAAAACTTGGGATAATGGGAATAAGAGGAAATGGCATAATCAATATCAGAATCAGAACAGGAACCAACCTCCGAACAAGCAGCCAAACACGGGATTTGGTGGTGGTCAGAATACCTTCAACATGACTCAATGCCCTAAGTGTGGGAAGTATCATAAAGGAGAATGCCTTTGGGGTAAGGGAGTCTGTTATAAATGTGGGCAAACAGGACATTACGCAGCTAACTGCCGTGGAAACCTAGAGTCAAGGACAGACTAAAAACCCAGCCCAGGCCTGGAACCAGGAGCAAAACAACAAAGGAAAGACGAGGGTTTATGCTTTAACCCATGAGGAAGCAGTGGATGATGCTAACGTAATAGCAGGTATACTATCTGTCCTTGGTATTCCTGTCTACGTCTTAATTGATTCGGGTGCTACGCATTCGTTCGTATCTATTGCATGTTTAGCTAAACTAAACTTGGTAGGGGAGAAAACGAATAGCATGCTGGAAGTTAGTATGCCTTCAGGAGGAATAATTGGAACTAATGAGATAGCTAGGGATGTACCTATAGACTTCGAGGGATTAACCATTAAAGTTGACTTGAATATAATTGAAATGAAGGACTTTGATATTATTTTGGGTATGGACTGGTTAAACAGTAACCGAGCTACTATTCTGTGTCATGAGAAAGAAGTGATATTCCGAAAAAATGAGAAAGAGGAATTTCGATTCTGCAGGTCGCAAATTAAGGCACTTCTCCGCCTTATTTCAGCATTGCAAGCAGAGAGGCTCTTGGCAAGGGGGAATTACTAAGGGTATCTGGTCAGCCTCCAGAGTGAACCACTAGGAGATGTCACATTGGATCACGTACCAATTGTCTGCGACTTTGCTGATGTGTTCCCAGATGACCTACCAGGCATTCTGCCCAACAGACAGGTAGAGTTTGTTATAGACTTGATCCCTGGAGCTGCACCCATGTCCAAAGCTCCCTATAGAATGGCGCCAAAGGAACTACAGGAATTGAAACTACAATTAGAGGAGATGTTGGAGAAAGGTCTCATCAGACCAAGCGTGTCTCTATGGGGAGCGCCAGTTTTGTTTGTTAAAAAGAAAGATGGTAGCATGAGGATGTGTATTGACTACCGAGAACTGAATAAACTGACTATCAAAAATAAATATCCCCTTCCGAGGATTGAGGATTTATTCGACTAGTTAAAGAGAGCAGCTGTGTTTTCAAAGATTGACTTGTGATCAAGATACCATCAGTTGAAGGTCAAACCAACTGACATTCCAAGACGACATTCAGAACTAGATGGGCATTACGAATTTACAGTGATGCCATTCGGCTTCACTAATGCCCTCGCAGAATTGATGGATTTGATGAATCGGGTGTTCCATGAATATCTAGATAAGTTTGTCATCGTCTTCATTGATGACATTCTGATTTATTCGAGGGATGCCAGAACCCATAAGGAACACTTAAGAATGGTGTTAGAGGTGCTACGAGCAGAAAAGTTATACGCCAAATTCAAGAAGTGTGAGTATTGGCTAGAATGGGTGGGATTTTGGGCCATATTGTGACCTCAAAGGGCATAGAAGTTGATCCTTCTAAGGTTGAGACTGTCACAAATTGGCCTACACCTGCCAATATTGGAGACGTAAGAAGCTTTTTGGGCTTAGCCGGGTATTACCAACGTTTCATTGAGGGTTTCTCTAAGATAGCGGGCCCAATGACCCAGCTTTCTCGAAAAGGTATTAAATTCTAATGGATTGACAAGTGTGAACAGAGTTTTCAGGAACTGAAGAAACGGCTAGTTATGGCACCTGTATTAGCTGTACCTGACGGGTCCGACGGATTCGTTATCTACAGCGACGCATCTAAATAGGGATTGGGCTGTGTACTCATACAGAGAGGGAAGGTTATAGGCTACGCATCGAGGCAGTTGAAGTAGCACAAACAAAATTATCTGACACATGACCTTGAGTAAGCAGCGGTAATGCATGCCTTGAAGATATGGCATCATTACCTATATAGGAGCATATGCGAAATTTACACTGATCACAAAAGTCTCAAATACTTCTTCACATAGAAGGAGTTAAACATGAGACAACGAAGGTGGCTGGAATTAGTAAAAGATTATGACTGCACCATACTTTATCACCCAGGCAAGCCAATGCAGTTGCAGATGCCTTAAGCAGAAAGAGTAGTGGTCAAATGGCAGCATTGAGAACGGTACAAGAGCAATTGATACGGCATTTCAAGAATCTATAGATTGAAGTAATAGCCCCGCCCGTTGACAAATCCAGCATGTTATCTAGTCTGACAATTAAACCCGACTTGAGAAATCGAATTGTGAGGGTTCAAAAGGATGACGAATTTTTGGAAAAAATAAGGTCTGGAGTTGGGACAACAAGTAGAGTAGGATTTGATATCACTACAGATAGAGCACTAGTGTTTAACAGATGCCTTTGTGTGCCGAAGAACGAACAGCTTAGGAACGAAATTCTGGCTGAGGCTCATTCCGCCCCTCATGCGGCGTACCCTGGAGGTACAAAGATGTACCAAGATTTACGCGATACATTTTGGTGGAGAAATATGAAAGGTAGTATCGCTAAGTTTGTGGCGAAGTGTATAGTGTGTCAGCAAGTTAAGGCAGAGCACCAGAGGCCATCAGGGCCATTGAATCCATTGGAGATACCAGAATGAAAATGGGAGAAGATCTGTATGGATTTTGTGGTTGGCCTTCCAAGATCGAAAGGAGGTTATGATGCTATTTGGGTCATAGTGGATCGACTTACGAAATCAACTCACTTTTTGTCGGTTCGTATGAATTTTACATTAGAGCAACTAGTACAGTTGTACGTTAAAGAAATTGTTCGACTGCATAGAGTGCTAACATCAATTGTGTCTGACAGAGACCTGAGATTCACCTCAAAATTTTGGAAGAGCTTACAGACCGCAATGGGGACTAAGTTGAATTTTAGTACAGCATACCACCCACAGACTGACGGTCAAACGGAAAGGACTAATCAGACCATGGAAGATATGCTCAGGGCATGTGTTTTAGATTTGGGTGGTAGTTGGGCGAAACATTTACCATTGGTGGAATTTGCTTATAATAACAGTTATCAATCAAGTATTGGGATGACCCCATATGAAGCTTTATATGGTCGGAAATGTCGTTCACCTCTATATTGGGATGAGGTTGGTGAACGGAAATTATTGGGTCCAGAAATGGTAAGGAAGACAGTCGCACAAATTGAAGGGATCAAAGCAAGAATTAAAGCTGCTCAGGATAGACAGGAAAGTTTTGCTGACAAGAGAAGAAAAGATCTAGAGTTCCAAGTGGGGGAAGATGTGTTTCTCAAGGTAGCACCACTGAAAGGTGTTGTTCAATTCGGCAAGAAATGAAAATTGGCGCCTAGATATATCGGTCCATTTGAAATACTAGGTTGTGTTGGGAATGCAACTTATCGGTCAGCATTACCGCTAGAGCTAGCGGCCGTGCACAACGTATTTCACGTTTCATTGTTGAAGAAATATATTCACGACCCGAGTCATGCAGTGAATGTTGAGTAAATTAAGGTTAAGAAAGATGTATTCTACTAGGAGGCGCCTGTGTGCATATTAGACCGAAAGGTCCTTGTTTTGAGAAATCGAGAAATTCCTTTAGTCAAAGTCCAGTGGGGTAAGTATAGTATTAATGAGGCAACTTGGGAGAGAGAAGAGGAGATCCTAGAAAGATACCCAGACCTTATAGAGCAAGCAAGCCTAATTCCGAGGACGAAAATTTTTTTTTTAGCGGGTAAGGTTGTAGTGACCGGAAAATTTTAAAATAAAATTTTGTATTTTTTTATTTATTAAACGTGTCGATATGACTTTGCCTAAATTACTTTCTTATTTATTGTAGTCGCGCTCGTCTAGTCAGTCATACTTTAAGAATTTAATTAAACTTATATTAAACCATTTTATTCTATTTTAAATCCAAATAAATTCCATATTAACCAAGTCATTATACTTAAATCCCAAATTTTATTTCCAAATTTTACATATATACATATATATAATTGATTTCAATTTTTCCAAGACATTACTATCCCACGTCAAACACAATTTCAAATCCTATCCAACAGTCAATTGGATTAGAACACTAACTCAAACCTATAAGCTCCCCTTAATGATAAGCATTACACACACACAATTTCACCCGAATTTTGGTTCCATTCTCGAGTCAAGAATCCGTGAGTTACTTCTATTTTTTTCTTTTTCTTTTTTAAACCAATAGTTAGATACTCAAGCAATACACACAAATGTACATACACACAAATCCATACCCAGACATATACTGCATGCACTGACACTCAGATACCGTCACCACCATTGCACCACCCCCTGTCATCACCGCTTCACCGCTGGCAGGCTTGCAGTAGCCGCGTCAAAGCTTCCTTGCACCACCAACCCACCACCATTTGCTCTTGGCAACACTTCTAGCCACTGCCGCCATGCCATTGTCGACCACCACCACTCCTTCAACGCAAAAAAAATTCACAAAAACTGGAAATCAAGCCAAGAACCCCAAGAACCATTCACCGTGACCGCCCTCTGCTCGCTCGAACCCATCGTCGCGCGCCGCCCTCACCGTGACCTTCTCGGTCGGATCAAATTCTCGACTCCTCTACCACTCAAACGCTCCATACCCAAACCCCAATCGAAACCATTACTCGAACCCCTCAAGCCTCGGCCGAACCACCATTGAAAACCAAATCGTCTGACCCAAAATTTCTTTCGCGCATGTCACCTAGCCCTTGAACCCAACTCTCAACCGAACCCAGCCTTGACCACCCGTGCACCTCCACTGCCCTCGGCCTCCGTTCGGTGGCTCCTCAATTTGTGGCAAGAATAGTTGGGGATTAGGTTTTAATAGGATATTATTTGCAGTTCAAGTCCCTAAGTCCAGTTTTGAGTCTTTTCAGTCCTTGAAATTTTATTGACTGCTAAGCAGCTCAAAACTATCTCTTAGGGTATCTTTTACCCCAAAAAAATTATAGTGTCCCCAATTTCAGTCCCTAGATTTTGAGCATATTTTAAATTAGTCTCAAGAGCTTTGGTCTTGTCAGTCTCAGCCCCCATCCTTTTGAAAAGCATTATGTCAGTCCCAAACTTTTTGGTCTCAGTCCCAAACTATTTCAGAGTTTTAATCGAGTCCTCAAAGTTTATATTTCCTTTTAAATTTCTTTTCGCGCATGTCACCTAGCCCTTGAACCCAACTCTCAACCGAACCCAGCCTTGACCACCCGTGCACCTCCACTGCCCTCGGCCTCCGTTCGGTGGCTCCTCAATTTGGGGCAAGAATAGTTGGGGATTAGGTTTTAATAGGATATTATTTGCAGTTCAAGTCACTAAGTCCAGTTTTGAGTCTTTTCAGTCCTTCAAATTTTATTGACTGCTAAGCAGCTCAAAACTATCTCTTAGGGTATCTTTTACCCCAAAACAATTACAGTGTCCCCAATTTCAGTCCCTAGATTTTGAGCATATTTTAAATTAGTCTTAAGAGCTTTGGTCTTGTCAGTCTCAGCCCCATCCTTTTGAAAAGCATTATGTCAGTCCCAAACTTTTTGGTCTCAGTCCCAAACTATTTCAGAGTTTTAATCGAGTCCTCAAAGTTTATATTTCCTTTTAAATTTCTTTTCGCGCATGTCACCTAGCCCTTGAACCCAACTCTCAACCGAACCCAGCCTTGACCACCCGTGCACCTCCACTTCCCTCGGCCTCCGTTCGGTTGCTCCTCAATTTGGGGCAAGAATAGTTGGGGATTAGGTTTTAATAGGATATTATTTGCAGTTCAAGTCGCTAAGTCCAGTTTTGAGTCTTTTCAGTCCTTGAAATTTTATTGACTGCTAAGCAGCTCAAAACTATCTCTTAGGGTATCTTTTACCCCAAAACAATTACAGTGTCCCCAATTTCAGTCCCTAGATTTTGAGCATATTTTAAATTAGTCTCAAGAGCTTTGGTCTTGTCAGTCTCAGCCCCATCCTTTTGAAAAGCATTATGTCAGTCCCAAACTTTTTGGTCTCAGTCCCAAACTATTTCAGAGTTTTAATCGAGTCCTCAAAGTTTATATTTCCTTTTCATAAATAATTACTTTGGTAATTCTAAGACAATTTAAATTTCTTTTTGGCTAGACGAGGCGCGAAGAGCAATAGACGAGTAGATTTCTCTCAAAGTAGCTCAACTCACAAGCTTAAGGTAGACTCTAAATTTATAAAATGTTTTCTTAAAGTATTGCGCATTATTAATTAATTTATATGATAAGTATTATGTGAGAATATGTGATTACAAGAAAGTTTGCATATTATTATATGCTTAATAAAGAATGCATATATGCTTAACATCTCTTTATGATACGCGTATCTGCATTAATGTATAAGAACGATAATATCTGTTCTCAAAGACAAGACAAGATCCGTCCAAGAAAGAAAGAATTATTTGCATGTTTACATGTCATGTTTATTATATGAATTGATTAATATGCGCTAGAGTCTACTGAGTATATTTTTTATACTCATTCTTTCAAACTAACACTTTCAGGTTTTGGAGCCAGTGGCGGGACGACGGATGAAGGCTGCTAGAAACATAACTTGGAATTTATATTAAATGTTTCTAGGATTCCGGATTATTCCTTTATTTGATTGTTAAAACTCCACTTATTTTTAGACCGGATTTTTTGTTGTTCGTTAATGATTTTTTCCCATTTAATTATTTTGTTATAAGTTCCACATTTTAAGTTAATTTTTAAGATCAGATAGCGTCCCAAGTTTCTTAAATTTTTGGGGCGTTACAATATTTGCTTGACTATGGTGTGGCAAAACCATTAGATATGCCTCAAGTTATTTGTTATACTTCTTAATGAGAACAATCATTTGTGGTTAAGTGAAATCAGTATTTCGTAGGTAGCAGTGATGTTCTCAATAAATTTGCCAAATATAAAATTTATATGATATCCCCTTTTATAGTTGGCTTACAGTCAGAAGCCTCTCTTTACTAAAAGTTATAAATGCGACTTATGTGTAATCGCGCCACCACAGAATTGAGATGAATCTTTTTGAATGTTGAGAATACATGTTTAGGTTGGCAACCTTTACATAATATTTATTTTTCATCCCCGAAGGCTGATCTGTTACAACATGATTTGTCGATTGTTGCTTCATTCACTAAGTCTTCTCAGCATAAGGGAGAGAAATTGATAGTTGGTAACAAATATATGAAATGCGTATTTATAGTCCTCGCATAGTATAATGCAAACCAAAAGTTTGCAAGATAGTTTGCATTTCAAATTATTGATTGTATGGTTACCAATATTGTATGCTAAATTAAGTGCTCCAATTTAGATTGATATAATAAATTCTTATAAGAAGATTTAAGATATTAATAGCATGCTTGAAGCATGACGATGATAGATTCCAAAACAAACATCTTTGGAAATAGAATATGGAGCAAAAATTTTACATGATGAATATAAAAACATAACTAATCAGAAAACCCTTAAAGAGGCTCAGGTACCTTAAAGTAGTAAAATAAAAGAGATCTCAAAGTGTTATGTCTACGATGAAAATCAAATGGAATTGATAAGAAACAGTTGTCGACAATAAATAAATATTAATGAGCTCAACGACTGCGAGGATGGTGAATTAATTTTTTATCAAAAATTTAATGACATTGAATATTGGCCAAAACAAAAAGATGCAATCCAGTAGATCGCTATATGTCAAGACAAGCAGTCTAGTAATTTGAAAATATATATCATGTCAATAAAATATCAATAGGTACTTATGTGGAAGTATTATTAAATAGGTGGTGGTACAATTGAACTATAATGTTGTATTCAATTGGCAATATATAAAAATATCAAAAATATGGCATAGTCCCTGAAGGATTTGATATGCATGACGCATATAAAGAACTGAAAGTTCTTGTATAGATTGCCAATATAGATAAGAAAGATACGCGTTGTATTTTTTCCTTGACTGAGGTTTTATCCCACTAGGTTTTACTAGCAAGATTTTTAACGAAACAACTTTAACGGCCTACCAAAGAATAATGTATTTTTCTTTCACTTGGATTTTTCCCACAGAGTTTTTTTTTCCATGGTAGGTCTTGAAAAACATTGAAGATTTGACAAAATGATTCAATACAAGAGGACGATTATTGAACAAATTCAGGGAGAGCAGTTGTACTCTTTTTCCTTAGACCAATTTTTATCCTATTGGGTTTTTCTGACAAGGTTTTAATGAGGCAGCATCTTGGACGCTCTAAAATTTATTCAGAATCAATTGCACTCTTTTTTCCTTAGTTTGGTAGTGTTTTTCTCCCATTGGGTTTTTCTCCAAATAAGGTTTTTAATGAGGTAATTGTTGTATAGATTAGTCATTCGAGGGGGAGTGTTGTAAATTATTTAATTATATTGTGAATGATTATTCTACCTCCAAAATCCTAGACTTGTACCTATAAATAGGCGTCTTTGGTTCTCATAATATACACAGAATTCTTCAGTTTTCTCTCTATTATTTTCTCTTAATTTTCTCGTATTTTTCATTCTATTTCATAACACATTAATTAATATTATTATTCATTTTCTTTTCCTTTTCTCTTTATAATAGCATACATTTCTTTTTCCCAAAAGCTTCATTATCTTTTTACTTTTCAAATCATTAGAATTTTTAGCAAATATTTTTATTTTTGACAAAGAACGTTTAAACGGGCCGGGTATGTATAAAAAGTATGATAACCTTCACCGACCCATTCTCAAGTTAGGCCGATTTTCTTTATTCTATCACCAACCTAATTACCCATTTAGTCGGGTATTCTCCTTCTTAATAGGGTAGGGATACCTACGAGTACCGGGTTTGACTGTTTTTTTACCATCCATATTAAGTTCACTTAATAGCATTCTATATCGAGTAAAATATAATAACTATTAGTTAACAATAAGATAATCGAAATATTACACTTCAATGTAACTAACCATACATTACTTAACATTTCATACTAATGTTAAGATCTCCAATAGTAGTATTCTAATGCCGAAATTATCACCAATTTTTCATTCTACAATTTATTTTAAAAAAAAAAGAAATGTAATGCCATTTTTTAATTCAAAATTATATATGGAAACAACTTTTTTTTTTCTGTATCCATTTACCCTTTTTTCTCCATTCATACCCCATCGGTCCCTCCTTTTTAATGCCAAGATTAAAAACTCCATTCACTTATTCAATATTTTCTTTTTCTGCAGGAATTTATGGAAAGCAGAGTTTGTGCACAACCAGCATATTTCCGAAAGCATCAGAAACTAGGTCACATAATTTAGGCATCACATAGGTTCTAGCAAAAACAAAACTTTCTGCCCCGTTGCTTTTATGTTTTGCTGATGTATCACCAACAAATATTTGCTTTTATCATAAAAAGTATAATCACCAACCCTTCTTTTCACTATGAACAACACTTAATTATGAGTTGAAGGTAAACACCCATGGCAATGAATTCGTGAACTCAATCATGAAACGAAGCTCATAACATTCTTAAATTAATTGAGTCAATAATATTCTTTTTCTTGAAAACTATAGTGCAGCGGTTTGGCGGTTTGTCCTTGATCACTAGTTCATCTATGTTCTTTCGGCACAAAGTTTCAAGCTATTTGTCCAAAATCTCCACTCACGAATGATATTGAAAAATTGCCATAAAAAATATTAAACTGCATAATCAAGAACGTATTATATATATGTGTATATATATACATTCAAAAACTGAATCATGAAAGAAATGAAATAAGATACCAAAAGAGGTTTGCATTAAGGCGGAAAAAAAGGATCTCAACATCTCTAGATCTGCATGTGCTTCCTTTCTCCCGCCGAAAATTTTACCTCCTAATCATGTTTGTTGGTGGCCACTGGATTATTGGCTTTCTCTCCTCCCTTATTCTCAATTTCTACTGCAATTGTCGCATATCTGTCCATATTGTTTTACGACCTATATATGAAGAGCAAACAGACAAAAAAAAAATTCAAAAGAAAAATCAACAATTGCAAAGATAGTTTCACAAGAAGAAACCAATACTTGGAAATTTCTTAAATTACTCAAAGAATGCCCAAAAAAGAAGTGTCTCACCCACCATTAGCCACAACTTTGAACCTCTCTGCCACAAAGAATCAGTCTTCTTCACCTCTGTTTCTAGCAAACATACAACTCTCTATCTCCCATGTCTCGCACTTCACTGCCGCAGCAAAACCCTATGTTTTTTCATAATCACTCAAAACCTAAATGGAGATTTCTCAAAAACATCGAATGGGAAAGGAAGTTGAATAAATTAGGGGATTTGGAGAGTTACTCGCACCAATAAAATAAGAAAAAGAACATAAAACCCTTCTTGGTAAAACCACATGCCTCCAAGAGCCATATATTTTGAAAAAGCATGAAATTATTTTTCTTAGATGGCACGAAATGAAAAGAAAAAAAAAAGAACTAAAAAAGGAGAAAAAAGAGAAAAAAAGGCCGCAAAGCATCCGTGTGTGTAATTCTTTTGCCGCCAATGGTTAAGATTCCAAGGCATTGCCTTGGACACATTTTCTAGGAAATTAACCAACTGGTTTGGCTATGGTGAGAGTCACTCTCCCTTAAGGAAAATAAAACTGCCACATGACTGTTTGTGATTGGGTGTTGGGAGATTAAGAAAATGCGTTTTCTAGGGATTTGTCTTGGAAGCACAAATATGTGCATCGAATCGATTAAAAAGTCCATCTCATTTCCCTAGTAAGTTCAGCAACCAATCTATAAATAATAATAATAATAATAAAATAAAAAATAGAATCCAACTTTCCCACCCAAAACGGATTTCAAGATTCGGGTCGGATCGAGTCAGGTTAGGCGGCCCAACGGATCGGGCTCGGGTGGGAGAATGTAGAACCCGACTCGATTCGACTCAGGTTCTGGGTTTAGTGGCTGGAACCTGCTGAACCCGTCGAACCCGACCCAGAAGCTCGAGTCGGGTTTGACCCGATTTATTTTATTCTTTTAATTTTTTTTAATAAAATCGTGTTTGCCTATTTGAACTTTCCATTTGACAATTTAAGTAAAAATGCTAAGACTAAGCTAATATATACATTTTGTCAATTTTTCATCGATGCAAGCATAACCCTAGATCCTCAAATTCAAATCCTCCATCTACTGCTGGTCTATTGATGCATAACCCTAGATCTCCAAATTCAAATCCTACATCCACTGCTATTCTATTGCCTCTGTCGCTGCAGCCTTGTCCGTTATGCTGTCGCTGCCGTCCGGTCTGTTCCGCTGCCGCTGCCGCCCACTCGTGCATCTGCCAGCGCTGCCGTTTCCGCCATCAACTCAATCCACTGCTGCTGCCATCAACTCGGTCCGCTGCCATTGCCCCTTCTGCCCTTAATTTCTTTCTGCGCCTTAGGATTTAATTCTCAAACTCTCCCACAAGAATTTAGGATAGAAGAAATCAAATGTGACTAGGGTTTTTTTGTTCTCTCATCTGAATATCAATTTAGGCAATGGATTTGGGCCAGATTTTTAAGTTTTTTTCATATTGAGCATGTCGCTTAATGGGACGGCCCAAAAATTGCCAACCAACTCAACCCGAGTTGACTCGGGTTGAGTCGGGTTTAGGAACGGAGTTGGATCGGCTCAGTTCCTAAATCTTGAACCCAATTTCCTGTTGGGTCGGGTTCTTGTCGGGAGTAAACCCGACCCGTCTGACCTGATGCCCAGCCCTATAGGTCTATATGTATAATTCCCTTTTTATATCAAATTTTATTTTTACTAAATAATTCCCCTTTTTATTAACATATTTTATCTTTGTTATTTTATATCATCCATTTAATGACTCATTTTGTAACCTCCGTATTAAATCCCTTTTTTATTGCTTTTTATTTTAATTCAAAATATCTTTTAGTAACTGACTTATCATATTTCTAAGATTCCTTAATGGTGTCTTAATTACCTGCTTCTTTAGTTAATGCCAAATTATTATGTTATTAATTAATTGTCTTTTATTACCACTCTAGTTCAATTTTATACGAGCTCCACGAGCTTTCAATCCTCGTGCCTAGTTTATTCAAATGGTAACAATAATACTCACATGTTCTCTACACTTACTTACAAGTATCCTATTAATACCACGTTATCTTTTTGTCTTCTTATTAACAAATAGTAACAATTATATTTTCTATGGCCGTGGTACTAATAGGTGGCTTGTAAGTAAGCGTAGAGAACATGTGAATAATTTGTTACCATGTGACATGTCCACCTTAGTAATTAGAAGAACTAGATCCATGTTACTATGAAGAATGATACATGGAAATGGGGAGGGAAAAAAAGAGGTTCACATGTTACTATGAAAGGACTTGTAATCTAACACAATTACTAATCTATAAGATTCATCGAATAAAGATAATAAGGAGAAAATATAACTGTTACTATTTGAATTTTGTTACTAAGAGGATAAAAAGATAACGTTGTACTAATAAGCATAGAAAACGTGTAAGTATTATTGTTACTATTTGAATAATTTGTTACCATGTGATATGTCCACCCTAATAAGAAGAATAACATCTGTGTTATTGTCATACCCTAATAAGAAGAATAACATCTGTGTTATTGTCATATATGCAAACATGGTTGCCAAAAAATTTAAAAAAAAAAATTTTTTTCCTTGTTATTAAGAAGAGACTTGTAAGATTGGAGTTTCAAGATTCGTAATTGAAATTTGTTTGCAATTTGTCACGAGTAGATAAATTTGGGGATAATTCGGCTATTAATAAATTGTTATTGATAAATGAGATTATATAGGTTTTTTTTTCTTTTTTGTTTTTCATAAATTTGTCCAGTATATTTTTATTAATTCTTTCCCTGTAATACCCTCTTTTGCAATAATTTATTTGTTGTAGGTAAATGTACAATTTGTTTCAAATGCATACTCATTTGTCTTTAAAACCCCTTTATTTTATTACAAAATTTAAAATTGTTACTGATACCCTTTCAAAAATTAAAAAAAAAATTGTTGTTGACACATTAATTTCATCACCATTCAAAACCGGATTCAAATTCCACCTCAACCTCTCAATGGTATTATTTTGGAGGAAATTGCAAAAAAAAGTCTCTTTTGAAAATGTCATGTGCAAAACTAGACCCTTTTAAAACATGTGCAAATATATTACTTTTCTTATTTTTTGGACAAGTTTACCCCCAAAACATTGATTTAGTAATTTTTTTTAAATAAGAGGAAATTGAAAAAAATGATCACTTCTAATATGTCAAGTTAAAAAATGTCCACTTTTTAAACATATGTAAGCAGTTGGTCTCAAACAAAAATTCTAATATTAATTTTAAAAGCTCCAATTCTTTGATCTTTTCATCCCGACACTAATATAAGCAAATGAACCCATCAAAATCTTCCTTGACATCCACTAAACAATGCCCAAATTGCCTGCAAACGTAGAATTTCATCATCAAAGAAACCCCAAATCAATCCTTGCATCACAGGTTCATCATCAGACCTATAATAATCGGGCATGAATTCGACTTTAGTGCATAAGGAAAAGTTGCTCAGAATTTCGAGACAAGGGTAGCCGCACTAATCCGCGACCGAAATTCATCGGCGGTGTGAGGCGAGTGGCCTACACGCCCAGACGACGGTGTCTCAACTGTCGAGAAATGAAACTATCTAGATTTACAGTATCTAACTGTCGAGATCTAAGGTTTAACTGTATAGATATGCAGATGACTGTCGAGAATTATCGAGATTAAATATCAGGACATACAGATAAATTATATAGACCTTTTTTTTTTACCAAATTATATAGAATTCCAAGGACTATCTTTGGAGAAACACAAATCAATTGTCGGGAACTGCAGGTTATTACACATCGTGGATTGAAAATTTCTTTTGGCCAAGTACATGCACTAATCCAATTATTGCTGAAGGGTTTTCATGTAATTTTGCACTAAAAATGGACATTTTTGAACTAGTTTCAAAAAGTGACATTTTTGAACTTTGGTTTTTATTTTTTGCCATTTTAGAAATTGTCCCTATTATGTTGCATTATTTACTCCTAATGTCCCCAACTTTTCAACTATTGAGAGATTATGTCCACAACCTTTATATCTACTATAATAGGTCCTCAACATTTACACAAATCCCCCACTAGGTCCTCATTCGTGGAAAGCGTCAAAATGTCCGTTAACCAAGTGCATACAACCCAATGGACCACACCAACTAAGGTCCTCATTCCTGTAACTTATGAATGTCATGAATATTTTCTATTTCCTTTTCAAACTTGTAATATTTATCTATCTCTATAAAAAATAAAAAACAGCAGTACTCTATATAAAAAAAAAAACTACTTCCCTTTTCGTATTCTGCTCTGTACTATACTTCTCTTGCAGATAAAGGAAACGCCAACCAGCTCCAATGGCATTGTTTGGACAATAAGGAAAGAAGACGAAGAAATTTCATGGCCGATAAATGATGTCCATGAAATTCAAATGTAAAGATGTATGAGATAAAAATGCTTCTTTATCCGACGTCAAATACATGCTTGAAAATGAATAGTTCATTAACAACGCCATAAACCTACCAAATCTTGAGCTTCATACGAACCCTTCTTCCCAACTACTGAAGTCCAGCATCTTTTTACTTAATCCATTCGGGAAAGACTCTTTCTATTTAACATATCACCCATTTTTTCTTAACCATTCGCACTCACATTTGTAGTCCTTGTTTCCGCCCAATCATATTTTTCATCATTGTTTAACGTGGTCTAAAACAACCCTTTGACAATGGCTTAGATTTTGCTGGGGAGACAATTTCTTCAGTAATTAGACTGCTAGCTCCACTTCTATTTTGATGGGTTTTAACGGGCTGAATTCGCAACCTGATTTGTGCCTACCAGAATCGACCTCTGAGTTTTTGACCACAGCTTGTTTAAATTCTTTTTCCGGCAACACCACCACTGGTGGTGGTTCTGATGGTTTTGGCGTTTTATTTCTTCAAAATCACCGCCATTTGTTCTTCTCTCTCTCTACAGAACCCATCCCTCTGGTCCCTCTATTTATTTTTCATTCATTCTCTTTATTTGGGCACTATAAACCATTATGATTTTTTATCAGAAAGTGAAATGGAAAAAGAAACTCAGAACAACTCTAGGCAGCCAATTTTTTTGTCAAATATTATGGAATGGGAAGAGCACTATATTGTGATAAAATGGGCTAAGAAGAATTTAGACACAGATAGGATTTTAAAATCTAATTCCCTTATCCACCTCCTCCGTCCTTCTCTTGTCTATAATTCTCTTGTTCTTTTTCTTTTTTGCTTTTGGGTGCTAAGTAATGTTGCAGGGACGACCAGTGAAGTAGTAGTAAACGTTGCGGGGTAGTCGGCACCCCATCGCCCATGTAACTCTTGTAAGGGGAGTGCCATATTTCTTTTTAGGTCTAAGGTATGGAGACCATATGAGACCATGTATGTAAATAGAGAGAGGAGTTTTAGAGGGAAGATAGCAAAAGTTTTTGGAGTGAAGTAGTACCAGTAATACCCTTAATTGATTTGATCAGTTGGGTTGCACGTGTTGGGTTAATGGATGTTTTGACGTTTTCTGTGATTGGGGACCTGGAAGGGGATTTGTGTAAAGACTGGGGACCTACAAAAGTAGAAATAAAGGTTGGGGATGTAATCTCTTAATAGTTGAAGGTTGGGGACCTTATGTGCAAAAAACCCTACCATTATCACCTACCGTATGCAGGTTCTCTCCCCCGATGGCAAAAAAAAAAAAAGAAGACTCATGTAGTCCGCGTCCGTCTGTCCCTGTTGTCACCTCTAGCGCCAAATTTCCTTCATGGTTTTCACAGAAAATCCCTCCATTCCTCTTCCCAAATCCATCAATTGGAGCATGCTTAGCCTTCATTCCTCTCCAAATCCATCAATTGGAGCATGCTTAGCTAACGAGCAGTTTTGGAGAGCTTCTGTTGGCAATTTTAGGGGTGTAACGACATCACCAAAATTGGAGACCCATTCATCATTCTTCTTCTTGGTTCCAATTCAAGAACCTCGTTCCGGCGATTCACGAAAATTGGATACCCATCTCATTATCCTTCCGATTGAAGAGACCCATCCCGTTAGTTCACGAAAATTGAAAACCCTTCTCGATTCAACCATCGAGCAGCCATGGGCAGCAGAGGCGTTTCTTCTTCGTAAGTCAGTTGTTAGTTACATTCTTTTTACTGATTAGCTCGATTTTTCCAGCTTTGAGGAGTTTCATAATTGCTAATCATCTGCTTGACAAAATGCCCTTGAAGCGATTCTGTGATTTGTAGCTAATGTGAGGTGTTAAGGTTACAAATTTCTTGAGTTTGATCAAGCATGTTTGTTGTTAAGTTTATGATTAGAAGCTATATTTTGAAATGTTAACACTAGTTCGTAATCTGTAACAATGAAGAAGATAGCAGTGGCCAGTGAGTGGACAGCTGATTACCTTTTATATAGACAGATTATCTTATCAAGTTTCTACCCATCTACGAGATGAGTAAACTCTGCACAATCCAACAGAACAAGTCAAAATCATCGGGGGTTAAGTTTTATGCAATTAAGTCTATAAAAGTATCATGCTTGAATATTTCTTGTTGCGGTAGTTATAATTTTTTGCTTATCTGTTCTTTATGCACAATGGTATAGCTTTTCCAGGAAGGCTGCTGGAGTGAGAGTTGGAGGCCCATCTTCTCCTGCTGAAGCTGCACCAGTTAAAGAAGTCAAGGTAGCTATTTAAATCCTTGTGTTATTGATGCATTAGGTTTTATGATTTCTTGATGCAATCATGGTCTTAATAAGAAGATCAAGGAAGTGGATTTAGGAGTTTTGATGGATAATCATTAGTTCCATAGATGCTATATTTGTGCTCCAAATACACTGAACATTAAGTAACCTAAATTCATTCTTAAATATATGAACTTGGATGTTTATCTTTTAATGCATGGTTCAAATTTGCAACATATATAACTTGCACATCTTGGTGGAGTTGCACGTATTTATGTAAAGGGATAGCTAGTCTTATAAGAAGTGGATGGGATTTGGTAATGAACAAGTTCAACTTTACCTTGGATGGACCATATGGAGAGGTTATTCTTGTTTAGGAATTTTGAGTGATGTCTTGACCATATAATCCGCCTAATTATGTTGTACTATTTGTTAAAGCCAGTAATTAGCGGAACTGAAGGGTTGTTTATGTGCTTGATCTACTTGTAGCGGTGCGTAACACTATCAATGGGCGTGTATTTTGGCATTCGAAGTATGTGTTGTATCTTGCAAACATGCTTGGCTAGCATATTATTTTATTGCACAGCTCTCATTAAGTTTTTGGTAGGAATGGTAATAGATTACTAATGTGAGATTGAAATTTGTAATTTTTAGATCGGAAGAGCATTTTTTAGAGGTTTTTCCAAGAGTGAAATATTTTATCTCGGCAGCACGTTGGAGTTAATGTCGTATGTTGAATTTTTAACCTTAAGTACAGTTATGAGTAATGATTAAATTTAACACAATCTAACCTAATACATGTTTACATGTTAATTGGCCCACTCTCCCATTGTCAACCAAGTAGCTTGAGAAATCAGCTAAAAAGTTGGCAAATGGTAGAATTACAAATTGGCTGAATTTTAACTTCTGGTGGGGCATATGACAAAAGGGATTTCGAGGGTCAATCTGTATGTCCCTACAACACATCTAGTTAATAATTTGTTTTAGAATTATCCCACTGTATAAATTTGATTTCTTTTACCCCTAAATTTCAAACAGATTGTAGGGGAGGGTAATTGGACCTTTAATCGAAGGTCTTGGATGCCATCAGAAAATATGGGTCTTGGCACTGTATAAATTTGACTTGTTTTTGAATTATTGCACTTTATACATTTGCTATTGTTGCAGACAGAAACTATGTTTAGGTTCTTCTGAGCTTGCATTTGTCTGTTGCTTTATGGTTTTCCTTCCATGTTCATTAATATAGTTGTGGCCTTGTGCCCTTTTAACATTTTGGTACAAACTATTAAACATGTTTTGTCAATGTAATTACTACAGTCTGTGCTTTGTATATTTCTTCTATTATAGCAATGAAGGTGCTATAAATTATTTATTTATTTTTATTTTTATTATTGTGGTGTGTTTTTTTGTTTGTCACCGAGGAAATTTACATAAGCTGTTGTGAAAACAAACTTGAAGATGATCTTTATCCATTTCCAGTTAGAGCATGAATAAATCCACTTAGAACATAAAGATTATCTTCTATTCAAATTCAAATTCCTCATCTTCAAATTGAAATCATTTCAATTTTCGGATTGCTCCTATCTTCTATTTTACCTTCATCCTCAAATTGGAATCATTCCAATTTTCAAAATTTGAATTTTCTTATTTGGTTTTAAAGAATGGATAGATACTTATCCAGATGTCTTATAAATAGTGTGCACCAATCTTTAAACTCAATCAATTCAGAGAGTTCTTTTTATATTTGGAAAACACATCATAATTCAATGGCACCCCTCTTCAGTCTCTTCCGCAACATTGAGCCCACCAAAACTCAATGGACTTTGAAGGTTTGGGTTGTTCGATTGTATGAGGTACCAGCTTATGGAGACTCTACTGGGTCGTCCAGCATCGAATTTGCATGCCAAGATAGAGAGGTATATATTTGATACCTGTTTTTTTTTTTTTTTTGCCCCCGCTTAATTTTGTTTTATTCCTTTTGTACTTCATTACCTACTCAATTTGACATACAGGGTGATTGTATCCACGCATCTGTGAAGCGATCCTTGGTCCATAAGTTTAAACCTTTGCTTCGTGAGGGTCTTACCTATGCAATGCGGAACTTTTTGGTCTGCCAAAACAGCATGAAGTATAAGACAACCAGCCATGTATATGAGCTCATCTTCATGAACAAGACACATGTTTTTGAGATTGCCGGTGAAGATATCCTGCAACAGATGTATATTTTCAAGCCATATAATGAAATTCAGAATCTTCCTGATGATGACTCAAATTTGTTTGGTACAATATTATATCTTTGGGTATTCAATATATAATATATATACTTATAATCTTATACGTTGCTAACTTCTTTATTTTGTGCTTGCAAGATGTCATTGGTGAAATTGTTGCCAAGGAGACTGCACAAACAAAAGAATTGTTTAGACGATCAACTCAGATGATAAACGTTGAGCTGTAGGATTTAGAGTAAGATAGCTTATGTTCTTGCCATTCCTTCAAAATCATATTTGTACGTGTATTCTTATTTATATTTTTCTCTTGTGTTACTATTTCTATGTAAATTCCAGAAGGCGGAGGTTGAAATGTACGTTGTGGTGTTAATATGTTGATGCCTTGAGTAGCTACTTGGAAAACCATGAGAAAAATCATAAGGGACCTGTAGTTCTGGTATTGCAGATGTGTAGGGCTAAAAAATATCAAGGTGATCTTTTTATCAATTTCATATGATTATAATTTCCATTTACAGTATCATCCCCTCTCCGACTTACTGTATGCCCTATATATTCAGGTGTGATGACTATTTCTAACACCTTCCATGCTACAAACATGTTGATCAATGATGACAATGAAAAGGTCAAGGATTTTTGTGGAAGGCATGAACTGTCATATTTCTCTATCATTTTTAATGTGCTTGGTTTATTCTTTAATGCATTTTGAACGTCCTTAACAGAACTAAAAATGGACACCTTTTTGGGATAAGCCAATTATCATCTGGGTCTTCGTACACCGTGACTGGCGACCTTGAGAGTCAAAGCAGTGTGTATCAGACAGTTGCTCAACTATGTGATAATGGAGAGGTTTGTGGGCCCACTTGGTATTCTTGATTTTAAAATATAATAACGAAGAAGTTTATACAGACTGCCTTAAAATTTAGGTTGGGAGTTTTTGGGTTCTTGCCACTATCGTTTCAATAGAGAACGATATGGACTGGTGGTATCTTGCTTGCAAAAAATGTACAAAAAAGCTTCAAAACGACAACAACAAGTATTATTGTGAGAAGTGTAATCGCTTTGACAAATAAGGGAAACCAAGGTATTCAATCCATTCTATTCGCCAATTAATATGTTGATTTGTCCTAAAAGTGTCAGGACTTATTGGCTCGATAAATCTACAAGTTCAAGCTCTACGTTAGGGTCATTGATGGTACTGGAAATGCATCATTTATGCTATGGGACCGTCAATGTGTTGATCTAATACCGCGGACTGCCAGTTTAATTGTTGACATAAAGGACAAGGTATTAATTTAAATACACTTGAAAGAAATGTGTCCTGAGATACATGTAGTTCAGAATGACAAGAAAATATGTGCTAATTGAATACAGCTAGTTTTATTGTTGACATGACAAATGAGCTATTCATTTAAATGCACTTAGAAAGATATCTGTCCTCAAATATATATAGTTTAATTTGGCGGTTGAATGAATGTTTTTTGAATGTTCTTGAATTACAGAACCGTGCTCAAGGGACCATTCCTAGAGAATTGAGGCTTTGTTGGACCGAAAGGTTCTGTTCAAAGTTCAGGTGAAGCTGGAGAACCTTAATGGTCACAACGATGTTTACACTGTATTGAGGTTGTCTGACAATCTAAATATCATTTCTAAGTACTGTGACTATGACATTGAGAGCCAAGAATCTGATATTTTATCTAAG
Source organism: Nyctanthes arbor-tristis (assembly GCA_963692815.1). Lineage (NCBI taxonomy): Eukaryota > Viridiplantae > Streptophyta > Magnoliopsida > Lamiales > Oleaceae > Nyctanthes > Nyctanthes arbor-tristis. The sequence continues at coordinate 57,953 of CAVNYN010280839.1, read as the reverse complement.
ATGGAGAAACAGGGCGATGAGGATGAGAAGGTATGTGGATTAACAATTTCATCATTATGTACTTTAGTTGTATCTTTTGTTTTTATCTTTTTGTTTTGATTTCAGTTTCTTAACAAATGCTATCTCAATATATTCTGCGTCCTCCAGTGTTTGCTACCTTGAAGGTCCTTTTTCAAGTGATGATTTCACAACACCGTCGATGGATAAAAGTAATAGTTGTATTGTGGATGGGGGACAGCAAGATAACGATGTTAAGAGGTCGTTGTCAGGTGAGCTATCTACCACTGTTGCCGTCAAAAAGGCCAAACGTGTAATCAAGCAGGAGAAGAATTGATGTCTGCAATTTAGTATATGCTAGGCTATTTTTGAATTATGGCACAATAAAGTATTCATGGATGTTACCTCAGGATAAGAAATCCTAGGAAGTTCTGTTTAGGATTGAATAATTATGCTTTTGTTTAGGATTGAATATTTATGGTTTGTAAAATTTTTCCAGCTTTTTTAATGAATACCCAATTCTGGTTGACTTATTACACCGAGTTTCGTTGAATGAAATTGAAATAGAACATATAATTCCTGACCCAATTCTACCCCTATGGGATTGATGAGCATTCAAGTGCTCTATAGAACTTTACTTACACAAGCATCCATTGCACAACTGTTGATTGTTCGAAAATACAATATTTTTCTTAAGCTCTAATGCAAATAAACCCAACCATATTAGGTGATAAATTCTATCATAATGGTTAATTAATTTATTAACCAAGGGTGACTAAGTCCGTATGGCAACCACTTCTTACACCAATTATATTAAAAAATGAGACTTGGCATGAAGGTCACATGATTTATCATACAATTTAATCTTTGATGTTGAAGGCCACGTATTTCCTACCCTCCTTCACTAATAGTACAGAAAGAAAGTTACCTCCAGAATATAATTTCCACTTATCAATTCTCAATGTGCCTTAATTCTGAATCAACAGATTCCGGGTCAACGTTGCTGATGCAATGACATTAGTATTGAATTATTGCAAATTCTATAATAAAATGTTAAGAGACCATTTATAGAATGCCATTAGAAGATTAAAAAAATATGATGCTTGTTCTTATCCAAGTCTATTTGAAATTAGGATAACTGAAAGTTTTCAAGATTGGAACAGTTATATAAAACACATACAAAAATCCCCTTTTATCCTATTCAAAAGGGAGAAAAAAATACAGTTTTTTATTGGATACTAGTGGAGCTACGTGCGTTACATGTGACGGCTACAATTATGTTCATAATAGTGTCAGAATTTACTATTGCTAGAAGTGTAGTGCGAGCTTTCAAAGCCTAGAGAAATTGTGAAATAGGGGTATTCAATATGAACAAAATGCAAATAGGTAATATTTGATCATAAAAAGATGCTTATGAGGAAGACTAAATAAATACAATGCTAAATTTGATTATAAATGCTTAAGAAAGAGAATTCCAACTGATGAATCTTCTTCAAGAAAAAATGAACTATAGGCATTTCATTTCTAGGCAAAATTTTTCTCAAGAAACATTCTAAAAAGCATTTATGCAAAAAAAGCCCCGCAGCACATTCTAGCGAAGGACCACCACAATTTGTCCTTGATACTTTAAGCTCCAATTTCGACCTCTTCAAAGCTTCAAGCAAAGTAACTTATAGTGATAAGAGGGAAAAATGAAATTTCACTGTGATCTTCATTCCATAAATATTAAATAATTAACACCACTTACTCACTAAATCTCCATAAATATTAAACAATTAACACCACCTACTCACTAAATCTGAATGAAATATAGCATATAACCAATTTATCCATTTTTAACAATTTCATGGCTAAGACCATGTATGGCAAAGTTTACAATAGTTTAGTTATTATACACAGAAAGTTTTACTAAGTTTTTGGTTCACATTAAATTTATTGACTCCTACAAAATCTTCTAGCCCTCACATCTACATTTTATGTAAACAAACAAGAAAAGGGAAATGTCACTTTCTTTTATCATTATTATTATTATTATTATTTTGAAAGATGACACTTTCAATTGTACTAAACATTCTTAAATATGAATCACAAATCCATTTCATTTTATTTTCAAAATTTAAATTGAAATTTTCATAAAATCTTATCATATTGCTGCTACATTATATTACACATGTTTCTGATATATTCTGGTCTACAAAATCAAAGGAATTTGCATAATTTATCGATAAAACGCAAAATAACAAACCTTAACTTGGTTATCTAATCATCTCACATTCAAAGACAATCCACTAAACAAAGAACCTAACTATTAATAAAAGGAAGATCAACTATCGAAGCACAAAAAGCACTTCCACTAACCAAAATTGAAGACTACATTTTCAGCAACTCCATATTTAGCCTTCAATGGTACTAATCCACTTTGAAGCCTTATATTTTCAGCTGAAAGAAACAAAAAACATGGATAATTATGAAAGTTATCCCAGGCAGATACAATGACGTGGTCATTTAGAAATGATTTGTGATAAAGAAATATAAGTAAACTAAGAATATATATACACACACACACGCACACACACCGAGAAAACAAAACATAACATCTTGTAATTGTTAGAGAAAGGCAAGCAACATCTTAGTTTTCTAGCTTGCCTATATTACTTTTTCCCTTTAGGATCACATAAACATTTACCCTAAAGTCAAGCGGATGTATAAAAGGAAAATATTTGCTTAATCTTTTCAAATATAATGGACCAATTTTGTGTATGTCATATATTTCATAATAATACAAGGGGACTATATATGAGGGGAAAAAGAGAAAATTAACAAACAAAATTTCTATACAATAAAGAAACTACCAAAAATACAATATAAAATAATTAAGAATATGAATAATTGTTGGCAAAAGTAACTTTCCTTAGACTTTGGTGTAATGATATTTGTAATCTAACTTGGGCTTTTCAATATTTAATGTTGTATTAAATAATATACTTGCTTCATTACATTCCAGATTTCCAGGTTTATAAATTTAACAGGCATAATTTAGTTGGGTCTCTAGCAAGTAAACTTTAATGCAAAAAAATATAGGCTACATAGATGTTATAAAATATGGCCATGATCTCCATTGTCAATCACAAAATTGACATCTAGATAATAATCAAAAAATGAAAAAATCCAACCACAATTGATGAAACAATGAATTTCATTGATTTCGTTCATTGTCAAAATTATTGTTGCATCCATTCCCTTCTACTTCAGTTTACTGTTATTTGATTTAATCCCAAATTTCCCATATGCATGACACGATTAAACTATATATTATTATTTCATGTAGTTACTTTACACTAATAATTTAACAGAATGGTTATAGAATTCCGGATGTTTCATAATATTTATAAAAATGCAAATTACCTAACATTTCCCCTAAAACAAAAGCCAAAACCATTACGCGGACCAATAAAGTAATAAACCACACCATGAAATCTAAGCCAGAGGTACTGATATTTTATCTTTCAATATCCCTCTAAAATGACAAAAAAGGGGGGGTGAGAATGTGAGATATTGACAACAAAGATGGAGTTAATCTATGATTTCATGCTAATTTTGAGTAAGAATTCAAACATGAATTTCTCAATAAGAATTCTTGGTGCTAATTCAAGAAGCTTGTGCCAGACTAAGCTTTAAAAAATAAAAATAAAAAAAAACGCACACACACACACACGAGATTTATGTTCAAAAGCAACTATGACGAAATACTAATAGCTAGGACATAATTAAGAGTTTATATGCCAAACAGTTAAAGCAGTGTCCAATCACTGATGAACTGCATATTAAGGGCTTTACAACGAAAGCTGGGAAAAAAAAATTATTTAACAAAATATACCAACATACTCAAATTTAAAAACACCAAAAAGATAAATAAATACTATAGAAGAAATCGCATGAGACAGAAGTTGAGCAACCAACAGAAATAGATAAATACTCCCCTCCCCCTCCCAAAAAAAAGGCATACCATTTAGAGCTTACTTCTCTTATGAATCCACACCTCTCATGTCTATTCACACCTGGTAAGAAATTACAAAAATATTGATAATAAACAAGAGCCAACAGAAATGGCAAAAATCAAAGGAAATCAAGTCCCTAATTTTTTTGCAAACAATTTTCTAGCGAAACCAAACTGCAGATCTATATATATATATATATATTTAACTATCTAACGATGAAATTCGATCAATCTGTCAAAAGAACAATTCTTTGAGTTTTTAGGGTTCGTAAAAAATTGGGGATAGATGAAACTTAGAAAAGAATTATGCAAAAACAGAAAGAAATAATATGAAAACAGAGAGACATAAATCATAACCTAAAAGTTCGAGAAATTCTACCTAGCTGGAGAGAAAGTGACGGTTGCCGAGTGCCATTGCAAATAGGAGTGCACGAGAAGGATGGGGTGAAAACGGGGATAATGGAGAGAGAGAGATAGAGAGAGAGAGAGAGAGACGAAGGGAACGGATAGATGCAATTAGGAGGAGAAAAAGAAAAAATCACGCACTGTGGAGACGAAACAACTGCTTGACACGTGTTTTAAATTTTAATTTTATTGTACTCTAAGCAATATGAGGTGTACCTCAAAACAAGGCTCTTTTAATATATAGTAGGATTTTGTTGTACTCTAAGCAATATGAGTTGTACCTCAAAAGAAGGCTCTTTTAATATAGTAGGAGATAATTAAGCTTTTTTCTTTTTTTTTTTGAAAGTAAGCATAATTAAGCTTATCTAATAAAGTGTAAATGGTTCCTAAATTTAAACTTTCAATTATTTGTTTATTGAAGCCGCGTCCAAATATTGATTTTACGGTGGTTCGACCCCCTTATCCATAATCTCAAAAACATATACAATTTATTTGAATTTGCACTCAACCTACCAAACTAAATAACGAAATTGCCATTTGGTTAGGATATTAGATTTCCCTCAAATTTATATCTCGATAGAACTTGTTCCCAACACGTATTAGTCAAATGAATTTAAGGGAGATCCAGAATGTGCAATTTAGAGATTGGGAAGGTGACTTACTTATGTTTATTTTTTGACTGCATATTGTTACAGACCATTTCTTCATTTCTAGCTCATTTTTTATTGAATTAATCAGATATGATTAAAGTGCAAGATATGTGCAAGAATATTTGAAGAAAGGAGGAACCCTTTGGCGTTATTTAGAGTTTATATAATATGCTACCTCATGAAATCGATCTTGAGGAGTAATTACCGCCAGGTACATCAGACTTTTCCATCTTTCCTCATAACTGGCTATATGTTTATCTTTGCATTCATTTTATTATGGAAGAAAAGGATTTTAAAAAAATCGTTAGTCGTAGCGCATTGCATCATTAACAGGAATAAGACAAACTTAGAGTATGCTACTTTCTCTTACCACTTATTTTTGAGTCTGTTGTAAAAGCATAATCAGTGCTTGATAAGAAACAATAGTGTGGAACACAGACCTCGAACATGATAATTCTTAGACATACACCTTTAAGAGTAATAAATGGTACGTATCCCTCTGGAAAACTAATGTACATATGACATTTTCCCCAAAGTAGGCAATGTGGTAGAATAATAGGAGCAATTCATTAGTGGCTTCAAAAAACGAGGTTTAAGTAAACCATCCTAGCATACCCTTTAATTCATTAATTTAGAGAGAGGGGATGGGGTTTAAGAAAACACAAAAACAAAAATTGAAAGTAAAAACGTCGAAAAATTCAAATAAGCTAGAACAACAATTTTTTTCCCCTTTTTAAATCAACAATGTAATATAAAAATTGCCATTTGGTTATGATATGATGTGTCAAATTTTGTTGTTTTTTTACCAGCTATTGTTAAATATTATGTTTACATTAATGGGAAAGGATTCTAAAACATCATTAGTTCACGACAACTCAATGCATCATTAATGGGAATATGCATCCATCGTTAACTTGTGGATTTTTTTTCGAATACTTTTTTTTTTTTTTAATTCTTATGCAATAAAACAAATTGGACAAAGTAAGTGGGACGGGAGGTATATACACAACCTTTCTTGAATACCTTATTAATGTTTAGCATATTCCACAGACTACCAATTTAAAATAAAAAAGTCATATTGTACATTTTCAAAATTATATAGGGGTAAAGGAGTACAAAACAAAATAAAACTAACAATTAATTCATATTTGAGGAAATTGTACGGGATATACAAACACCGACCTTAAATAAAAAAATTAAAAATATAATCTCATCTTGCTATTTATCGAATTCACATAAATCGTCAAGAATGTTTTAAAATTTTAAAGCCTTCTTATATATTAAAAATTTCTCTCACTATGTATTTTTGAATCTATATGGTAAAAGCACAATTAGTGGATGATAAGAAACAGGAGTGTTGAATACATACATCAAACATGAGAATTCTTTGACATACTCCTTTGAAATTAATAATGAATGGTACGTATCCCTCGAGAAAACTATTGTCTAAGCAAATAATGAAGTGGAGTATTTTGAAAACGTCATTATTGGATCCAAAAACTTGAGATCTGCAGTTTTATAAACTAAGCAAAATAGTAAATTGGACACATAATTATTATAACTCTACAATATGAACTGGGTCAAAAGCAACAACTTAATGCATCATTAATGGGAATATGATGAACTTAGTATATGCTGCCTTCTTTCACCATTTATTTTTGAGTCTATATGGTGAAAGCACAATTAGTGGATGATAAGAATCAAGAGTGTGGCATACATACATCAACCATGAGAATTCTTAGACACACCCCCTTTGAAATTAATAATGGTACGTACCCCTCGAGAAAACTATTGTCTAAGCGAATAACGTAGTAGAGTATTTTGAATACGTCATAATTGGATCCAAAAAATGAGATTTAAAAACCACTCTACAAACATTGTCAATTTTAATTCATCATTTTAGAGAGGGGGTGGAGTTTAAGAAAACAAAAAAATAGGTTATCAAAAGCAAAAACATTAAGAAATTCAAATAAGCTGAAATAACAATTTTCTCATCAAAAATCCAAACAGGATAATTGAATTCTAATTCTTCCAATTCTATCTTTGAGTTCATGTCAAATAACAGCATTGAAGCACAAATTTTATACTTTCTGTGACATTAAGGGGGAAAATACAAACTAAAGTAAAATGGGAAAAAGATTTGGAAGTTTCTTAATGTCCCCCCATCCACAATAGCTTCCTTCAACTTGTCAACTGGTGATGCAAACAACTCTACGCAGTGACTATAGAGCGTCATCTTGTTCTTAGCCCATGTAGCTTTTGTATCGTCCATATTTGCAAAGTCCACAAAAGCCTCTAGAGTTTGCAAATTCTAAGAGCTCTGATTGATCGATTTGCAATTTGTCCCAATAATAACCACTTTTCCAAGTAAAAAAAGTGTGGCTGACCAAACAATATCCAATGCCATTCTTCAACTATGCTTTTAAAGAACGATTATAATCATTTTCAGATCTACATAGATCTTTTGGAGGAGAAATTGCAAAAAAGCAGAGAAGAACGCAAATGAGGGAGAAGAAGCGCAAGTAAGTGGTCAGTATACCTGCATTACTCTTCATATTAGCATATGGTGCTAATAGTAATCTTTCTGTATTATTTTTTTACTATACCAAATCTATTATCATGGTATTTATTTAAGGTTCTTCTTTTTCTACATTAACACATCTTTTTGAATATCTTTTCCCCCCAACGAAAATCTCTTCCTTAGCTTCGATTTTCTTCGTTTCAGCCCTTTGGTGGGAATAATTTAACACTAGTTAAAAGGAATTTATCCTTTTCTACAGTCTATAGTTGCTAGTTACAGAATTGACAAGAATCTCTGTCGTGACCCACATTGGAAAGAGGCCCCAGCTTCCAAATATTGAGGAAATAGTGCCAAAGTTTACTAAAGGACTTAACCTTAAAGGACCTGTAACTCGTGCAAGAAGTGCAATTCTCCAGAAACATACCTTATGTGGCTCTCTTGTTGAACAAGTTGCTTCAACAAATATAAAAATGATTGTAACTCGTAAAAGAAGATCAGTTCGTCGAAGGCGTACATCATTTTGCCTTTTTAACATGCCAATTGTTGTAGCAAGTTACGTACACCCAGGTAATTTTTAAAGAAATAAAAACCTTTAAATAATGCATAACAAGATATGTGATTTTTAGGTTGTTTTATTATTATTATTTTTTTTTTTTTTTTGGCCATTTCAGGTCGTGTAACTCGTCCGAGGAGTACAACCTGGTGTAAGCGCACATCATTTGGCTCTCTTATTATTCCAATTATTTCATCAACTGATAAGCGAGTAAGAGAGCGTTTTTTTGAATACCGCCCGTAAGAGACGAGCACGTGCACATCAAACGAGTGAGCAGCGTGTAAGGGAAAGAGCATTAGACAATGCTCGTAAAAAACCTGCATGTGTGAAAAACAGACAATTGAGCAAAGGACTAGAGAACGAGTTGTAAATACGGCTTGTAGAAAATGAGACAAACAAGTGAACAAAGAGCAACTGTAAGAGCTTTAGATACGACTCGCAGAAGACAAGTACGGGCGATGCTTACAAATGCTCAGCAAGAAACTGAACAAGCTATACATAATGTCCGTCGTAAAACATTACATGAAAGACAAATAGCTAAGTAAAATGTTGCTCCAAAAGTTTTGTGCAACAATCAAACAATGAATGATCGACGAACAACTGAAACCAGGGATGAAAGAGTAGAAACTGTTGCTGTTGATGAAAATATAAATAATCAGTCCTCTTCGCTTTCTTATGAGCAGCTTTTTCGAAAATCATGCCAAGAACTTGTGTGGATTAGTTGCTCAAAATGTGGCTTAATCCCACTTAAGTTCAGTGCAGATAATTATATGGATCCTAGTATTGTTCCTGATGAATTGTCACGTTTAACGGATTTGGAGCAGATTCTTATTGCTAGGATTCATCCAATGATGTCTGTTTATCGTATTAAGGGTCAGCAATACAAATACAGTGGTAATGTGATAAACTTTGCTCAGGATGTCAATTCAATTGCTACTATTTTGCCATTCAAACCAACAAATTTGATTGCAATATTGATTATAAACAGAGTTGGGGAGCATGCTACTAAAGAATTTCGAGTCGGGCGTGAATACATTCGTTAAGCATTAGTGTGGCTAAAGAAAAATTATATTTATTATCGAGATATAACCGTTGATGAAGGATCCTTAGAAACTTTACCAGAAGACGGCATACCTCAAGATATCCCACATGTCTCTATTCCTGAAGATAATGCAGATATTTCAAGAGAACCTCAGACAACTTATATTGCTGAAGATAACATAGAGAATCATCCTGAGATTGTCAGTGAGAACGTACACATTGTTGATTTTCATACCACAGGGACTATTGCATTAGGACCTCGACCTAATCAACAAACATGCATAAAGAAAGCATTATATGTGGCAGATGTTGACAGTACTATTGTGGACATGCATCTGACCAATATTATAATAGATGAGTTCTCCACTCCAGGTTATATTATAATGGTTTTTCCTACTTTGTTCCCATTTGGACAAGCAGATCTCAGACAAGCACGACCTAGGAAGTTGAGCCCATCAGAATACTTCCAATATTTGATGAAATTTTTTGATAGACGTTTTGCTAAAGATTTACGATTCTGAAGTTTTGCTTGGAATTCTATTTCAAGATGGCGTGCTCTATCTTTAGGTGATGTGTATGTGAAGAAAAATACCTAATGATGCCGAGTTATCTATTCAAGATATTCAAAATATGGTTGCTTCTGGGGACAAAAGATTAGCTAACTGGGTATCTTACTACGCAAAGTCAATAAGAGGAACACGTGCTTATTAGTTTACAAGGTTAAAAGAGTTAACTGCAATGGTAAAATAGTTAGGGTATATTCTTTACGTTGAGTGCAGCTGATTTACAGTGGCCAGAATTGTTTCACTTGTTAGATCCTTCAATCAATGACAATCCATTATCAGTTATTGATCAGAGAAAAAGGCGCGCAGAGTTGGTTAACAAAAATCCATGCTTCGTTGCTTGGTTCTTTCAAAGAAGAGTTGAACTTTTCTTTAAACATTTTCTGATAAAGGAATTTGGTGTTGTTGACTTTTGGTATCGGTTTGAATGGAAACATCGAGGAAGTGGGCATGTTCATCAGTTTTTATGGTTTAGTGATACTCCATCATTAATTGTCTGACAAATGCTGCTGAGAGGAACAAAATAATTGAATACTTTGATCGTCTTATATGTTCTAAAAATCCTGATATTAACATGTCTATTCCTATGTATAAAAACCCTTGTGCTCGTATCTTACCATCTGACATTAAAACTGAGTTGGACGATATTGATTATGCATCATTAATCAGTTGGGTAATGCGACACTCTAGATGTGGGAAATATTGTTTGCGCCAAAATAAAACAACAAAACACATGGTATGTCGTTTTAGGTATCCATTTGACATTGCTGATTGTTCTTCTATTATTGAAGATCCGCCTAACAGTAAGATGTTTCGGTTCCTCAGACGTCAAAATGATCTTTTGGTTTGTTCTCATAATAGAAAGGTCCTTCAAACTTGGCGAACAAATATCGATTGGTCACGGTACAATCAGTGATTTACTATATTGCGAAATATGCTTCTAAGGCTGAGCCTGCATCGAAATCATTTAGAGAAATTTTACAACAAATTGTAGATGATGTTCGTCGACCGTGTCCAACATCGAGGTCTGCAATCAAATGCTTATTGATGAAAAGCGTCTCAGAAATGAATATATCTGCTTAAGAAGTTTGTCACTTGCTTATGGGTTATCCTCTCACAAAGTCTTCGAGAAAGTTTGTACTTTTAAACATTAGTGAGGATACTATATTGTCAACTATACGCCGATGTCATGATACAAATGGTGAAGATGTTTTAGGGACTGATCCAAGTTATGTTATTCGATTTATGAATCGTCCTCCTGAGTATGAACATTTATCACTCCTTGAGATGGCAAAGAAATATTATTTGAGCAAAAATTCTTGGCATAAATCTAAAGTTGAACAAGTTGTTTGCGTGATTCCTGAATTTGATGGTAGTGCCCTACTGGAAAATGGTGAAACCCGTGAATTATATTGTCGGCAACATGTTTTACTTCATCATCGGTATCAAAGTTTATTAGAAGCGAATGGTGAATGTGAGACATAGGCTTCACGATATGTTAACCTTGGATTGTCGATAACGAATTATATTGATAGAACTAATATGGTTGACGAGGAATTTGAGGAAAGGAAAAATATAGATCTGGAGTGTGAAAATGTTGGTCGAGAAGAGTAGATGATTGCAGTATCTATGGGACCGAGTTTTGACACTGGAGAAGCTGTAGAGTTGGGATTGCGTGATATTGACACCAATCATAATTGGGGAAAAGGTTTAGATAAATATCCAAACATTGACACCGAAAGGAAATTTGTCCATAATCACTTAGGAGTTATCGAAGATGACAACACAGAATTGTTGAATAATAGTATTATCATTCCATATGCCAACTTGTCATCTGAACAGCGGAAAGCCCATGCTTTTGTATTAGCTTCACTACAAAATAATGAGCCTATCCACATGGTCATTTCTGGGGAAGCTAGTACTGGAAAATCAACACTCATAAATGCGATTGTTAGTTCTATCATCAATTGGTTCCATTCCAAAAAAGCAGTTTGGATCATGGCCCCTACTGAGGTCACTGCATTTAACTTGGCGGTGCAACCATCCACCATGAGCTTGCTATAAATGCTGAAAGAAAACCTTCCCAACCATATGTCAATATTGCTGGGTATCAATGTCGATGAATGCAAGAAGACTTCAGGGATACAAGGCTTATTATTATTGATGAATACAGCATGTTGGGAAGGGCAATGATTTCTAATGTTGATTTCTGATGTCGTGATATATTTGCAGTGAATGATGCATTTGGAGGTGTTTCGATTATACTTGTCGGTGATATGCACCAATTGTCGCCTGTGTTTGATAGTCCATTATACTCTAGCAAAGGAAGTTTTATGCAACAATGTGGCACGCTGGCCTACTCTGAGTTTGATAAATGTGTTAGACTCTTTTATATATTTCGACAATCAGGAAAAGAGCAAGCATCTTTCAGAGAAGCCCTAAATAGACTTAGTGATGGAACATCTACTATCAATGATTGGCATATCGCTCTTCCGATCTTTTAAGACTCGAGATTTCTCCATCCTTAGTATTGAAGAGGTTAATAGCTTCAGATATACGCTCCGTTTGTTTCCCATGAAACAAGCTGCTAACAATTATTGGAAACCCAATTGCACGGATATTTTCAAAAAATAATTGTGAAGAGATCGGAAGAGCTGAAGCAGACCAAGCTAAAGGTTTGGAGAAAGTAATTTGCGTATCTGCTAGAGCTCGTGTCATGCTCTGTGCTAATCTTGCAACACATTATGGTTTGGTCAATGAAGCAATGGGTGCTATTGTGGAAATCTTTTATGCTCTTAACTGCAAATCACCATGTGATCTACCTCTTGCTGTTATGGTGGAATTTGATAATTACTGAGGTCCTAGTTTTCGTGATGGAACCAACATACTACCTATTCCACCCATAACATCTAACTAGAAGGCATCAAGTGCAACATCTTGTCAGCGAACACAATTACCGATTGTGTTGCGCTAGGCAATTACGGTGCACAAAAGTCAAGGGCTAACTCTTGATAAAGCAGTAGTAGGTATCGGTGATAAAGAAAGTCTCAGACTCACATTTGTTGCATTATCCCGAACAAGAAAGTTACAGGATTTAGCATTAAACCCAATGTTTACTTATGAAAGACTACAAAAAATAGGGAAATGCAATGGACTCAAAGGAAGAAGACAAGAAGAGGAACGTTTGCACTCCATTGAAATTGTAAGTGGTAACTTAATATGCTCTATTATTTACATATTATCATTCAATATAATCTTTCTAACGACATTTTTTCCCAACACAGTGAGGTTGTTGCAATTCAATCCCAGACTATTTGGTAAGTCAAATCTAGGGGTCTTCCGATCTATTAATTTTCACTTTAGTGCGTTCACTGAAATATCAATATTTATCTTGAAAACCAAGTTAAATTTTATCATTTTACATTAATTGTCATGAATTGATGCTGTGTTTAGATTGGATGATTGCTTCATATATGATATATAAAAATACATAATGAATGCAGACAGAAGAATACCGGATATATCCATTAAATGTAAGTGATCAAACCCATCAATAATTCAATACTGGAGATGACCTTTGTGAGAAAATATAAGTTGCGCATCAAGACTTACTGAATAATTAATACATTGATTGTGAGAACTTATATCTATTTGGCATGCAGGTACAGGTACATTGACAATGAATCAAGCAATACGTAATGTTAGGCTGCAAACAAGCAACCTACATGTAAACAGCTATATCATGTATTCATATATTATTTTTGCTGAGTGTCATCATTTATTTATTGCTATGTTGGTGTTCTTATGTGATTCTTACATGCCGATTCATTATATGATTTTTTGTATTCCTGTTGCATACTATTACAATGTCTTCTTTTGTGCTAACTGTTGTTCCAAACTATTGTTGTCGTGTCATCAACTACGTTAGCAGTGAGCACTATTTCTATCATTATATCATCTCTATCACTATATCGATCCATATGATTGACTGCTATGTTACTTTAATATTATTGTTTATCCAAACAATCACGAGCTACTCTTACTTGATAAGAGTTGTAACTTATATTTATTTCAATGTTTGATTTGGTTATAGGTATGATGAAAGCGAAAACGCCCAAGGAAATTCGTAAAGATGATCAAAATAAAAAATGAGTTCACTGCCATGAAGGAAGAGGAGTTTTAAAGAGATCTTTTAAAGTAAACATTTCCAAAATTTCGCATTGAGCAATTAAGTTGCTAATGATGACAAGCCAAAAATAAGCAAAACTTTGTTTACAACTACTGTGCTCATGTTTTCATTTGATACATGATCACTATGTTTGGATACCATTTAAAAACACTTCGAATTTGTCAACCAATTTAAATTTCAACTTTTAGACACATGGCAACACCCCATTTAATTACATATTTGATTTCACTTAAACTCTTACATTATTTTAATCATTACCTCCACATGGCACAATTACATCTCTACACTTATACAAAATTTGAATTTTAAATCTATTTAAAAACCTTACCAAACAAACCCGATGCCAAACTTATATATAAGTGTTCCTCCATAATTTTATATTGTTCTACAATATTTTAATAGCTGATTCCTTCTTTTCTCTTATCTAAGATCAAAATTTTATATTCTATTAAATACAATTACATATCTATAATAATCAACTTAAAAATGATTATTTGATGCAATGGTAGCGTAGATTTATAGGTAAGGAAAATGTTAGTGTACTTTTTTAAAATTTTTAATTAATGCCTAATTCAATAAAAACTCAATAATAATCAATGGTCCTTTTAGATTAAAAAAAAAATGAATTACGTCTACTAATCCTACGGTCAGCAACCACCGCGTGGAAGCGGTTACTAGTATTATATATGGATTATGGGTTTATCACTCTTTAGGTTATGGAAACTTCGTGGCTTATCCTCATCGTCTCCATATTATGCATCCTCCCGCTTCTGAAATTCATCTTCTCCTTCATCGCCGGCGACGGTGAGAAGAAGCTCCCGCCGGGACCCTTATCTGTCCCCTTCATAGGGAACCTTATATGGCTTCGCAGGGCTCTTCAGGACTTGGAATTCGTCCTCCGCGAGCTCAAGGCCAAGTACGGCCCCATCATCACCATCAGAGTTGGGGCTCGTATTCGGATGATATTCATCGGCAGCCATTCGCTCGCCCACCGTGCTCTAGTCCAAAACGGTGCTATTTTCTCTGACCGCCCTGGTCCGCCGCCGACCAGTAGGATTGTGGGTGGCAACCAGCTCACCATTAGCTCCTCTGGGTATGGCCCGATCTGGCGGGTCCTCCGGCGCAACCTCATCAACGAGATTCTGCACCCTTCCCGCGTCAAGGCGTACTCTATGTCTCGCGGATGGGTTCTTGGGGTTCTGATGCGGAACCTTGCGATTGCTCAATCTGCGGAATCGATGGTATGTGTAATCGACCATTTCAGATCGCTATGTTTTCTCTGTTGGCGTTGATGTGCTTCGGCGACAGGCTGGAAGAGCAACAAATCAAAGAAATCGAAACTGTACAGCGCCGGTTGCTTTTGAATTTCCGTCGATTTAATTTTCTCAACTTCTGGCCTCGATTGGGGAAGATCTTGTTCCGCAATCGCTGGAAGGAGCTGATTCGAATGCGTCAAGAGCAAGAGAACGTGTTTCTGCCTCTGATTAGAACTCGTCTTCAAGCAAAAGAAAGGGCAAAAGCAGAAGGGGAAGTGGTTGCCTATATAGACACGCTAGGGGACTTGAATCACCCAGACGGAAACAGAAAACTCCATGAGCAGGAGATGGTGAGCCTCTGTTCAGAATTTTTTACGGGTGGCACCGATACCACTACCACGGCTTTGGAGTGGATTATGGCTAATTTGGTGAAGTTTCCCGACATTCAGACGAAGCTTTTCGATGAGATCATTGGAGTTGCCGGAAAGCCACCGGCAATATCGTTATCTGCAGCCGGAATGCCTGCTGACAGAGAAGCAATTATGGAGCAGGTGATAAAGGAAGAGGATTTGCAGAAGATGCCGTACTTGAAGGCGATTGTGTTAGAAGGCCTAAGGCGCCACCCACCGGGGCACTTTGTGTTGCCCCATACGGTGACAGAGGATGTTGAATTGGATGGTTATGTAATCCCCAAGAACACAATTGTGAATTTCATGGTAGCAGACATGGGATGGGATCCTAAAGTGTGGGAGAATCCCATGGAATTCAAGCCGGAGAGGTTCCTAGGCACAGACGGAGAGGCGTTTGATGTCACGGGGAGTAGAGAGATCAAGATGATGCCTTTTGGTGCTGGCCGGAGGGTATGCCCCGGCTATGCTCTGGCTCTGCTGCACTTGCAGTTCTTTGTTGCCAACTTGGTTTGGTACTTTAAATGGACTGCCCTCGATGGGGACGACATTGATCTGTCCGAGAAACAAGAGTTTACCACAGTCATGAAGAATCGACTTCGAGCTCAAATCTCTCCTAGAGCTTGAGATAAAGGGTCTGTGCAAAACCAAATAATCATGCAATATTCACTCTGTTCTTATGTATTTGCTATTAAACAATCTCTGTGTGAATATTTATTGTATAAATGAGATTCTTATAGTTTTCTGTTCTTTATCAGAATGCCATTTTCGGGTTGATAGTCGAATCTTGATACTTGGTTATGGGGTACTATAGATGGCTGACTCTGAATGCAGAGCGTGAGGAAACAATTGTTGATGTCTTTTGATGAACAAGAAGATTGAATTGAGATCCTTCATTAAAAACCTGCTAAGATGTGAATTTAATTTGAAAAAGTGATTCCTTTGTTCTTGCAGCGCAAAATGAGACTGATTGAACACTAAACTTCCTATGATTCTCTTGTAAACTTGGTAGGAAAGACAAATGTACTTCTGCTTTCACACTCCCGCCCCCCCACCCCGCCCCCGCTAAAAAAACAATGAGGTATCTTTTCTCATGGATTTGCTATAGGTACACCGGCGATCCCGCTCCACTGGCCATCCCAACGCCAATGCGTGGCAAATAGCTGGCAGCAAGTGTAGGCATCCAGATCGCTAGTTAGCAATTTATGTTTCTCATGT
>CAVNYN010280839.1:0-41136 GCA_963692815.1 Nyctanthes arbor-tristis | reverse complement strand
CCCCCCCACCCCGCCCCCGCTAAAAAAACAATGAGGTATCTTTTCTCATGGATTTGCTATAGGTACACCGGCGATCCCGCTCCACTGGCCATCCCAACGCCAATGCGTGGCAAATAGCTGGCAGCAAGTGTAGGCATCCAGATCGCTAGTTAGCAATTTATGTTTCTCACTAGTAAAGGAATATGTATTGCTTGGAGTCATGTTATGTGGCCACAACAGATAATAAAACAGTGCATACTTGTCAAGATTCTATTTTCGGTTCAGACAACTAATTAATGTCCAATTAGGAAATTTAAACCTCATTTAGCTAAGCATTTATCACATCATTTGAGTGACCCGACAAGTCTTCAGATCAGCATTCCCTACTACCATATTTGTTGTATATATGCAAATAAGAGGGAGTGATGGCAAATAGCTTTTGGCAATGATTTAGTTATTAAGCAAGCAAGTCATTCTCCATAACTAAACTCTCAACACATTCTGTATGAACCAATTTTTCGCATTTTCGGTTCTTTCTTTTCCTTGCAAGAGTAGTCAATTAAAGAAGGAAGAAGTTGGAAGAACAATCTCCTTCTAGCGCGGAAAACGGTACTTTATGCCGTCATCTGCTAACGTAGACACTTTCATTTAAGAGGTAAAGTTAGTAGATGTCTACATAAAGTACCATCAGCTCGTAGTAGAAAATTTTCTAATTGAAGAGATGTAAGTAAAAGTGGATAATAAAGAGTGAAAAAAGAGGGGGGGGGGGGGTTGGAAAGGAAAATAGAAACCATTAATTATATTTTGTTCTAAACCTATGCAAACAATCCATTTGAACCCATTGGAGGGGCTCGGGATTCCGACCAATGAGATTCGGGAGGAAAATGCACCATATTATTTATTTTATTATATTTTTTTGAGCAAATGGACCATATTATTTTTTTCATAATAACAATCTCTATATTAATAATAAGAGAAGTCGTCTGACGTTGTAATTTCTCTCCACTAGCCTGGTATCATAAGAATATTGGTGACGTCATTGATGAAGTTACTGGTGGATAACAATTAAATTTTTTTTACATTTTTTTAATTTTTTTCCTGCTTTCTGTTTTTATTTTATTATCCATATTTTGGATAATTAAGAATATCTTCTTAGAGAAATTCATAGCAATCTCTTTGGATAATTATGAGTTTTATTCTGATTGTACTAAATAATAATTAAATTTGTTTTACATTTTTTTTAGTTTTTCCCTACTTTCCGCTTTTATTTTATTATCTATTTTTTTTATAATTAAGAATATCTTCTTAAAAAAATTCACAGGAATCTCTTTGAATAATTATCAACTTTATTCTAATAGTACTGAATAACAATTAAATTTTTTTTACATTTTTTTTAAAAATTTTTCCCTACTTTCTGATAAAATAATTTATAAGTCTCATGCACTTTCTTCCTTAAAAAACAACAAGTGATTTTTTGTATAATTAAGAATATTTAGAATTTATAACAAATAAATTTCATTTAAATTTATAACAAATAAATTTCATTGAAATTTATTCTGATTAAGAGTTTATATTAATTTTATATTCTCTATTTTTTATTCTCTTTAAAGCTTTAATTTGCTACACACGTGAGTGTAATATAATCAGTTGTTGATTTGATTAGACAAAATTTTTTACAGTAGTTTTTCTTAGTAGTAGCATTATTATTTTATTTTGAAAATGATCTAACGCCAGATATATAACACAAAATGATCTATTGTGATTTCCCAGGCGGTGTACCCCAATACATCGTATGGCACCATTAACATACTATATTACATTGTATTAAATCAGAAATAAATGTGACAGCTAAATCAACTATATATTATTTTATTACATTTAATATATGTTTGATTGAGACTAAAGTACACATTAATGTTAAATTGTCTTATTGCTGTTGTTCTCCCACTACAACGCACGTGGTGAGAATTCTAGTAATAATAATAAAAAAACAACAACAATAATAACAACACCAAATTTTTTTATTAACAAAAATATGCACAGGAAAAGAGATATAGGCATATAACTTCAATTTTCACTCATGCTTTTCCTTTCTTAATTATCTTTTTAATCTTTATTTTTTATTTTTCCAATAAAATATCGATGTAAATATCTACGTTTGGACATTATGAAGGACAATATGCAGGAAAAATAGAAAAAAAAGAGAGAAAAAATAAAAAAGAAGAGAAAGGCGTGACGAAAAATTGAAGTTATGTGTCTATCTTTCTCCTTACCTATACATTTTGTGCATAATGTTCTAAAAACAACAACAATAATAATACATGTCATTAATCCATTTTGTTCTTATTATTTGGCATTAGACTTCTACACTAAAACTTTGTTTATTTTTTTTTATTTTATAACTAAAACATTGTTGTTGTTTTTTTTATTGTGGTAAATTTCAATTCCTTTTAGTTTATTCTTCAATTCCAATCATCCACCGAACTTCAACTACTATCCTACATCAATGTCAATATAAATATATATATATATATAAATATATCTTAGATAGCTAAAGAATTTATTTTTTATTTTATTTTATTTTTTTGGTTAAACTATGCTTCACCATCACCACTAAAAAAAGAACAAAATACATGCCATACTCGAAAACCATTGTAGCTGTCATTTCTACTCGAAAATAACTGAAATTGTCAATTCAGTTATAAGTTTTAAAATTGAAACTAACAATTATAATAATTGATGTTACACACATCCTCTAAAATAATATTCAAATTTGGTTCACATTTTAAAATATTTTTCGATAATACTATTCGTACATAAATTTTGGCATGGAAAGATGTGGCACATGTGATTGGTATTGATTTAAAACTGATACGGTGTGTGAAGAAATATATAAAATGATCTCATGTTAAATGTCTAGTGGCATAATACTTTCAAAAGTTAATGTGGCGTGTCAGATGCTACCCTGTACTATTTGTAAGTTTAAAAAAAATATTAAAATTGTGTGTAACAAAAAAAAAATTGTATTAGTAATATAATTACCCATATAATTTTTCATATATAAAAGTGTGAATAAGAAAAAAAAAATTTATTTTCCATTTTACCCTTATATACATTCTATCTCTATTTTGTCTTTCTTTCTTTACTTTTTGTTGAAAGTATCTAATTTATTATTATTATGATTATCATCATCATCATCATTATTTGAATCCATGTAATTTCTTACTTTCCTTTAGTCTATTAATTTGATAAAAAATAAAGAAAAAAATCTTTATGATTGAATTGATATGCCACATGGAGAAACATATTATCATTACTAAAAACTTGAAATTTAACAAGAGCCAATTTCCAATCGATAATTATGAAGCTAGAGCTCGTCATCTCAGAAAGGGTAATTTATAGTAAAGATCCAACCTTTGTATCCATTTGTACTTTTGTCCCTAACCTTTAAATCTAAGCAAAAAGGTTTTTGACCTTTGTGAAATTTACTCTATCATCCAATTGCATATATTTAGTTAACATGTTAGGGTCATTTTGATAACCATTTAAATGGAATCGTACTATAATTGAAATTAAATTTCAAATCGTACTATAATAGAAATAATGAAATATTTGCACTGAAATGTGACACACGTATATAATTAAAATTTTAAATTAACCTCCCCATATCTAGTTTGTCATTATAAATACATGCTACTTATCTATACTATTAACTGACATGAATTTTAAATTGAATTTCAATTATAACGTGATTCCATTTGAATGATTGCCAAACAAACCTTTTTTTAATAAGGGTTAATGTCACCATTAGTTCTCAATCTTTCAACTTTTACGTAATCTTGTCCACATTCTTTTTTCTCACCTTGTAGGTCCTCAACCTTTGAATTTTGATACAATAGTTGGGTTTCGTCCTTCCGTTAAGGTTCCGTCAATTTTTTCGTTAAAACCCCTATAAATTGATCATTTTACCCTTATTCTTTTAAAAAGTTGGGGATAAAAAGTGAAAATTACCCTAGATTTAAAAAAAAAAAATTGATACTAAGAAAATTTGAAAAAGAAACAAATTAAAAATAAGTATTGTTAAAAAAATACAAAAAAAAATTTATTCTTTCCAACCCTATCTCACCCCTATATATATTTGTTCTGTGATTGCATTTTAACATAGATTCATTTCACCTAACAGAAAAGTCTGACATAATTAATATTTATTTTTAAATAATTGATGTATAAAATATATAGAGAGAGCAAAACTCCAGTTATCATTATTAATATCTTACTGACACTATATGGATTCTATAAGTTCATAATTTTTATTTTTAACAAAAACTAAATTGTTCTTACAATGAAATTTTTAGAATGAAAACATCATTTGCTACAAATTGTCATAATTAATAAAACTATAAAAAAAATATTATAGAAATCAATATGTCTATCATACTTTTCCTTATAATAAATATTTAAAAATAAAAATTAATTCCGTTAAATTGGTCTCTCATGGTCAATGAATCCATTACAAAATACAATCAGGGGACAAATACGGGCTAGATCGGGTGGGGTTTTTTCATTAATATTTATTTTTAATTTTTTTTCCAAATTTTTTTATTATCATTTTTTTCTTAAATCTAGGATAATTTTCACTTTTGATCCCCAACCTTTTAAAATTATTGGGGGTAAAATGGTTAATTTATAGGAGTTTAACGGAAAAATTGATGGAACTATAACGAAAGGACGAAACCCAACTATTATATCAAAGACTGGGGGCCTACAAGGTGAGAAAAAAAGAATGGGGATAAGATTGTGTAAAAGTTGAAAGATTGATGATTAATGGTGAAATTAACCCTTTTAATAACTACATGCAAATATTTATATGAAAGTGAAAATTTCACAAAGATTGGGGATCTATACGTCTAAATTTAAAGATTGAAGATGAAAGTGCAAATGAATGAAAGGGACCTTTGCTGCAAATTTCCCTCTCACAAATGATAGGTAATAGTTTTATTTTAGTTTTATATTTTACATTTTCCTTCAATAATCTAATCCCTCATATTTCATTCAATTAGGTTCAACTTAAATTTATAGCTTAAGGTCTAGTTGAAATTAGTCCCTTATACAATTTATGTAGTTCTATTTTCTATTTCTTTTCAAATGAAAATTATAATATTTAATATCCTTACTTTAAAATAATTCAGCTAGGTTCCTAATCACATTCATATTTTAATATCAATCAATTCTATCCATGAAAATAGCAATTTTTATTTTATTTTTGTCATTAGTTTTTTAATCCAATATACCTGTTTTATTTTATAATAATTATGATAATACTAATTGGCCCAAACTATATATAATACTCAATTGAAATAAAATCACGTAGGAAAAAAAAATAGTTGTAACTTTGTATGTATATTTAATTCATGTTAACTTGGTACTAATTAATTTAGGAATCGTTTGCGTTAATGTGCATTTTACAAGATGTATATAATTGATTATTATTTTTTAAAATATATATTTGCATGAATTTTTTTTTTTTTTTGAACAATGCATGATTCCTTTATAAGCAGTTGAATATATTTTTCAACTACAAAATGTAGGAAGTATCAACATGCTTTTTTCCTTTTCTTTTTATCATGTCACATAAACATGCTGGAATTGTACAATTTTATTTACCGATTTAGTCTACTCCAAAAATCATTGTAAGAACGATTTAGTTTGCTCCTCAAATCAGCGGCGTACCCAGAAGATGATTAAATGAGTAACCGAAACTTGACAACCCTTAGCTGACACATTACTTTTTTTTCAAAAGTTAAAAAAATAGTCCCCCCCCCAAAACGGGGGTAGCCGGGGATTGGGGAGGCTAACCCCTGATCCACCAGTGCCTAAAATCCAAGTCGAACATAAATATAAATTCCATGTTAGGGTGTAATTCGAAATAGTGTGCTATTATTATAACTTGTGATCAATTTTTTCTATGTAAATCACACTATAGTAAACTGCTATTAGTTTCACGCAATCACAAGGGATCTCCATAGAGAATCTGGGCCATCTAATGTAAATCATGACTTCTTGACGCTGGAATTCCACTTTTGTCAAAAAAATAAAATACTCCCCCGTCCTATAAAAATATTCCCCTTTCATTTTTCACACACATATTTAATGTACTTGAAAAAATAAATTTAATATACCCTTATTTACACGGAGGTATGTACTATTATTTACTCATCAACATTATAATTGAAAAAGTAAATAAATTTAACCTACCATCTTTCTACTAGCCTTAGTTAATACACCTCTAATAAGAAAGTAAAATATAATTAGGGACAGATGAAAAAAGAAAATGAGAACATATTTACAAGGCAGAGGGACTAGGTGAGTTCGTACGTCAGATGTATCATGTTTTGAGTGGCTTATCCTCACAATCCAATTCTAACATTAGTAGATGCATTTTTATGAGGTCATTTGTTGACATAGACACAGACTCTACGAATCTGATGACTAGAACCCACAAATTAAGAGATAGTTATTTATTTTTAATTAGTTCATTTAAGATGTACAATCATCAAATGAAACCATAAGATACCATTCGTCGGAGCTTAAAAAAAGGGGAATTTGATGCTTACATATTACACGATTTATGTTATGCTTGTTCATGTGCAATACTCACGAGGGATAAGTTCTTTTCAAAATACATGTATATGCATAGAGCGAATTGAGGTTTGTTTTACTCATTGTTGGCACCTCCAGAGAAGTGGGTCAGACATGGGGCCGAGAGCAAACTTAGGCACATATGTGGGTTTCAAAATGTGGATGGGGACTCACATTTCACACACAACACGCGATATCCGTACTCAAAATTTTAATCTTTTGCCCCTTTTTAGACCAAGTCCAAGAATCCAACGTTATTCCTTCCCTATTTCTCAGTCACTATCTCTATTCTCTTCTAAATATAAGACGGAATGTCATTTTGAGATTAATGAGTTAGAAAAAGAAAATCCCTGGTACCCAATCACCATCCATCCATTATTATGCCACCAACATCACTCTAGTTTAACTTATGTTTTCTTTTCTTTTGTATTCTTGATCCCCATTAATTGGTTAGTATGTATTTCCTCCAAAGTGACTTTTGATTTGGAATATTTTATGGCTTTTTCAGAAGACAAGAATCTTTGCTGATTGAACAATAAAGTTATTGGGCTCTTCTCTTTTCTTTTTGTGTTATAAGGTACAATGCATTGATCTCTTTATTTTTCTGTCTTTTATCTATGATATTTATGTTTCATGGATCCTTGGCCTCTTCACTTGTTATATAGTTAATGATTTGCCTTGTTTTTGGATCTGTAACAGTGTACAGATACTAAAATTCATGTGTCTATAACTATGAAAATAATATGATTTTTCTTTTTATTTATTTTTTATGCGTATTTTCTCAGTTTGTGTTGTCTTTCTATTTTGGGTTGGGAAAATCCGAGGAGATTAGAGAAATGAACAGGTAGCTATTGAATCTATTTTGTTATGTATTTTGTGTTGTTATGTATAATAAATTCTGTTTATAAATGGTTTCCAATGTCTGTCTGAAGTCTGGACTATGTTAAACATCATTTGCTGGAAAATCTCTAAATATATTGATTGCTATGTTACAAAATACAACTATCAAAATATCCTTGTAATGCTTTAGCTTTCATAACTGCAATTTATTAATTAGAGAAATTCGTTTTTGGTTCTAGATGGCAAAGGAATATAGTGGATCCCCAAAGCTTCAACAGCTAGAGTTAAAGAGAAAACGTCTCACTTGGGTGTTAGTTGTTAGTGGTATGTGTGTGTTTTTCTATGTTCTTGGAGCTTGGCAAGGTACAACTCGTGCTCCGACCAGTCAATCTGAACTCTACTCGAGAGTTGGATGCGATGTTGGAGCGACTGAAAAAACTAGCACTGACCAGCAGCTTCCAAGGTCAGTACCATCTGAAGAACAGGTATCTGAGCCCTTGGACTTTGAAAGTCATCATCAGTTGGAAGTTAATAACAGTACAGAGGAATCAGAGAAGTTCCCAGCATGTGATGTGAAATACAGTGAATATACTCCATGCCAAGATCCACCAAGGGGAAGGAAGTTTGATCGTAACATGTTAAAGTATCGAGAAAGACATTGTCCTAAGAAGGAAGAGTTACTTCGTTGCCTCATACCAGCTCCACCAAACTACAAGGCCCCTTTCAAATGGCCTCAGAGCAGGGATTATGCATGGTATGCCAACATCCCTCACAAGGAGCTTAGTATCGAAAAAGCAGTTCAACATTGGATCCAAGTTGAAGGTGACCGCTTCAGATTTCCTGGCGGAGGCACAATGTTTCCTCGTGGTGCTGATGCTTATATTGATGATATCAATGAACTTATCCCCCTAAATGATGGAACCATTCGAACAGCTGTTGATACAGGTTGTGGAGTAAGTACATTAACTTATCATCTTGTTTTCAATTCTTCTATCTTTATTAACAATATGATTTATTTAGAGTCAGTAGCTCATTTAATTACACTTGTTAGGTTGCAAGTTGGGGTGCTTACTTGTTAAAGAGAGACATCATAGCAATGTCTTTTGCTCCGAGAGATACACATGAAGCTCAGGTCTGGTTTGCATTAGAACGAGGTGTTCCGGCGATGATTGGTGTCATGGGTTCACAAAGACTTCCATATCCTTCAAGGGCTTTTGATATGGCTCACTGTTCAAGGTGCCTCATCCCTTGGAACAACTATGGTAATGTGTTCATAGAGTTTGTTAAATATTTCTACAAGACAACTTCTCCGTAATGTGTGATCCGTGAGAAATATATATCATTTTGATTGTAGATGGGCTGTATCTAATCGAAGTGGATAGAATTCTAAGGCCGGGTGGTTATTGGATACTCTCTGGCCCTCCCATTCGTTGGAAGAGATATTGGAGAGGTTGGGAGAGGACCAAAAAAGACTTGAAGAACGAACAAGATTCGATCGAGGACATTGCCAGACGACTCTGCTGGAAGAAAGTGATTGAAAAGGGAGATCTTTCTGTGTGGCAAAAACCTTTCAACCACTTTCAATGTGTCAAGAATAAACGGGTATATCGTGACCCAGAAATTTGCAAATCTGGGGATTTTGATGCAGCTTGGTACTTGCTGAATCTTTATTTAAATATATATGATTGGCTAAAAACATGAAATTTTTGATGTATTCTTTATATCTTTATCTACATTAACAAGGTACAAAGACATGGAAGCTTGTGTAACTCCACTGCAACAGGTAAGCAACCAAGATGAAGTCTCAGGAGGCAAATTAGAGAAATGGCCAGAACGTGCGTTTGCCGTTCCTCCGAGAATTACTAGTGGATCAATCCCAAGTATCACCGTTGAGAAATTCCAAGAGGATAACGAACTATGGAAGAATCGTGTGTCACACTACAAACATATTGTTAGTCAGTTGAGTCGAGGACGATACAGGAATATAATGGACATGAATGCATATCTTGGTGGATTTGCAGGAGCC
The DNA here is from genome assembly GCA_963692815.1 of Nyctanthes arbor-tristis. Classification (NCBI taxonomy): domain Eukaryota; kingdom Viridiplantae; phylum Streptophyta; class Magnoliopsida; order Lamiales; family Oleaceae; genus Nyctanthes; species Nyctanthes arbor-tristis. Next base: position 31,652 of record CAVNYN010280839.1, on the reverse strand, counting down.
ATGGTCAAATATCCAGTGTGGGTTATGAATGTAGTCCCTGCAAATTCAAATGTTGACACATTAGGATTGATCTATGAACGTGGTTTCATCGGCACATATCATGATTGGTGTGAAGCATTCTCAACTTATCCCCGAACATATGATCTCATCCATGCTGGTGGTGTTTTTAGTGCATATCAGGACAGGTAAACACACTTGTTTTTCATTGGAGAAAAGTGAGTTTTTCTATTGTTAATGAGTCCTATACTTGTCTGTCTTATGCTGTTAGGTGTGACATTACTTACATTCTCCTCGAGATGGATAGAATTCTACGTCCTGAGGGGACTGTTATATTCAGAGATGTGGTTGAAGTCTTGGTGAAAATCAAAAGCATAACTGACGGAATGAGATGGGAAAGTCGGATTATGGATCACGAAAGTGGACCGTTTAACCCTGAGAAGATTCTCATGGCCACAAAAAGTTATTGGACTGGGGAAGCCAAACAAGAACGCTAGCATGGTATTGGAGTTCGACAGTGGTAATATGGTGGAATTGACATAGAGATTAGATTGTTCACCAAATGCTCAGCCACAAGACACTTTTTTTGTGTCAGTAGAAGTTATTGATCAATGTGATTTATTTTGTAAAAAAATTTCATTAGCTTATAATGTATTGTTTGTCATCTCTGTGTACACTACAGATAGTCAGCATGAATGTTTTGAGCATCTAATTAACACTCTTTAGTTAGGCACGCTTTATCAAAAAATGCATGACACGAATCAAAAGTTAGCTTAGCAGCATTTGAAGATAGGAGTGGAATTAGGCGGGTTGAGTAGGGTATGCCATACCCGTCCTTGACTAGTTGGTCATTTTTGCCCATTACATCAATCTAGATACCTATTATGGAGGACAAATCCAAATCGAATTTTGCTACTTAAGTTGAATGGTCAATAAAAATTCTAGTATAATCTCCAAACTTGTCTCCATTCTTGAAAGATCGGAAGTAAGCAGAAACTAGAAGATGCAATGGAAATTGTGTCTTTTTTTGTAGGTGGCATAATGAAGAAATTTTATTGGATGTTGATAGTTGACATTGCAAGTAATACTGAGGATTATGGCTTGCACCAGCTGTGAGTCTTGGAGATAAAGAAAAGTTTGAATTTGCTTTTACTATGTTGATCAAATATTCAAGGCAATTAACCGCCATGCAATCTTTATAAATATGGCCGTGTTTCTTATATTTTGTGGTTGTAATTTTAGTGCCTCTACTAGACAACGTAGAGAGTGTTACACAATTCCAGTGCCTCTACTAGAGAATAGTAGAGAGAAAATTGTGAGAAAACTCTATATTTGTGTAGAAAGAAGAATAGAGAGATTTAGTCCTCCAGTTAGCCAAGAAAATATCTATTCTCTTGAGGTTGTTGTGTCACTTGTAAAGCCTCTTTTGTTGGAAAAGAGAAGAGTCGTGTAATTCACTTGTGAATATTAATATAGTATTGATTATTGGCTTTGTCTATATCCCATTTTTTCATACAAAGAGGGAAAAACTATTCCGCTACGTTAATGTGTTTTTCCCAACAACTGGTATCAGAGCGCCAGGTTGAACCAACCAAGTCGAGCCAAGGTTCTAGGTCAAGTTCCTGTGTGTCAAAATGGATGAGAATTCATTTGGGATCATCAAATTGTATTCTTCAAATTATTCCATTTGGAAACGGAGAATACATGATTTGCTATATTGTAAAGACCTGTTTCGGCTGATAAAAGCTCACCGACAAAGAATGAGAGAGACAACATATGAAAGCTGCAGCCACAATCAGACACTAGATCGATTACAATATTTTTCATCATATAGCTGAAAAAACCAAAGCAGATGCTATCTGGAAAAAGTTGGAAGCTTTGCATGAGAAGAAAACATCTATGACCAAAGCCATGATAATCAGATAGATTGTGAACCTAAAGTATACGGAAGAACGTAGTATTACTAGCGAGTTCCAAGGGTTAGTCAATCAATTGACTACCATGAAAATTATGCTCAAAGATGAGATGCAAGCGCTATTGTTACTTAGCTCATTGCTAGATAGTTGGGATATGCTCGTGGTATCATTAAGCAATTCAGCGCCAGATGGAAAGATAACCATGGATATGTTAAAGATAGCCATCTTAAAGAAGAAGCCAGAAGAAAAGAAAGAGGAGAATCTTCTTTTGAAATTTTTGTTACTGAAGGACATAGCAAGCATGGGAGAAGTAATAGTAGAACACTAAATGACCATAGTAAGAGAGATTCTTCTAGAAAAAAATCCAAATCTAGAAAGAATATCAGAGTGTTACCACTGTAACAAACCCACCACAAGAAAGTGAATGTAGAATATGGAAAATGGAGGAAAGGCAAATGGACAGACCAATACACTTGATGTTGAAGGCTATATTGGTGTAATTCTCAACGAAGAGTATATCAATCTTGTTCGTCAAGACAATGATTGGTTCACGATCTTGGAGCCTCCTTTCATGTTACTTGCCATGGCGAGTTTCACATCTTATATTGCTGGCAATTTTGCAAATGCCAAGATGGTAATTCGAGCCCTTCAAAGATTGTGGGTATTGGTGATATTTACTTGGAGACTAATCTTGGAAGCAAATTAATACTCAAGATCGAGACATGTTCCGGTTATGCGTCTCAATTTGATTTCTACAGTGCAACTAGACGAAGAAGGTTTTTACAATCAATTTGGTGGAGGAAAATGGAAGCTCAACAAAGGTTCTATTGTAGTGGTGAGGAGAAATAAATTAAGCAACAAACTCTATTTGACGTAAGCCAAGCATGTAATTGGAAGCTTGTGTAACTCTACTGCCAAAGATAAGCAACTGCGATGAAGTAGCATGACGTAAATTAGACAAATGGCTACAACTTGCATTTGTCGTTCCTCTGAGAATTAGGAATGGATCAATCCCCAGTATCACTGTCGAGAAATTCCAAGAGGATAATGAACTATGGAAGAATCGTGTGGCATATTACAAACATAATGTGAGTAAGTTAAATCGAGGACAATATAGGAATATAGTGGACATGAATGCATATCTTTGTAGATTTGCAGCAGCCATGGTCATATATCCAGTGTGGGTTATGAATGTAGTCCTTGCAAATTCAAATGTTGACACATTAGGATTGATATATGAACGTGATTTCATCGGTTCATATCATGATTGATGTGAAGCATTCTCGACTTATCCCCGAACATATGATCTCATCCATGCTGGTGGTGTCTTCACTGTATATCAGGACAGGTAAACACACTTATTTTACGTACATTACATACATTCTCCTCGAGATTGATAGAATTTTACGTCCTGAGGGGTCTGTTATATATGTTCAGAGATGTGGTGGAAGTCTTGGTGAAAATCAAAAGCATAACTGACGGAATGAGATGGGAAAGTCAGATTATGGATAGTGAAAGTAGACCATTTAACCCTGAGAATATTCTCATGGCTACAAAAAGTTATTGGACCGGGGAAACCAAACAAGAACGCTAGCATGGTATTGGAGTTCAACAGTGGTAATATGGTAGAATTGACATAGCCAGCATGAATGTTTTGAGCATCTAATTAACTCTTTAGTGAGGCAGACTTTATCAAAAAAATGCATGACACGAATCAAAAGTTAGCTTACCAACATTTGAAGATAGGAGTGGAATTAGGCGGGTCGAGCGGGGTATGCCATACCCGTCCTTGACTAATTTGTCATTTTTGCCTAAATACCTGGTCAAGTTATAGGGGCACTGGGTGAGGATTGCCCCCCACAAGGGGTGGTCAATAGTGGGGCCCGCTACCATGTGAGGAGCGGGCATTGTCCGCCCAAGGTGGGGGAGCATTTCAGTATCAAGTGGTGGATGTTGCTTCCTTCCTACCTGTTTATGTACGTGTTTAATTTTTCTTTTTACAAACTGAATAGCTTATTTAAAATAATTAATCATATTTATATTTTTATATATCCACTTCATATACTTGGTTAGTGTTATAAAAATTAATTCTACCACACTGTGATGCATGGTATATGAGAAGAAAAATGGAATCAATCAAATTTTGATATTATACACTTCTAATTAGATTCTTAAATATATATTTATGGAAAGGAAAAAGAAAAAAGAAAAGAAAATGCAAAATGAAAAGAAAATGAATTGTCCCACATGTTTCATCCTTAGAGAGGTCTCCATAAACCATAAAAGTTGTGCACGATATGGGCTAAAAAAAGGTTTACATAAATAAGATGAAGCTGTAACGAAAAATTCTACCGACTACAATGGCACTGTAGTAGAGTGTAATTAGGCGCTCCAACGCCAAGAGAGAGAATAGGTGCAGGAATTTAATTTCTACTTCAGGCACTTGCGCAATAGAAAATTGCATGCCAGCACCAAAGCTTTTTTCAACTGTTCAATGAAGCCCTTCTAAATTTGCATTCTAGGTCCCCAAACTTTCAATGGTAAGCAATCTAGTCCCAGGATTTGCAATTTGGTCCTTCAAATCACACTTTGAATCATTTGTATGCATGACTATCATCCTCCAATTTATCTCACACGTAATTTAATTCGTAAAGAGTCCAAAAGTTTCAAAATTTATCCTTCTCCTCCTTCACCATTTTCTTGAAATCAGGATCAATCTTAGTATGAACAAAAACAAAACAAAACAAAGTTAAGTAGATATTTGACAAAAACAAATGATATAAGCTTGGTTTTAATGGGCTAAATAGGTGCAAAATTACACTTATCTCCCAAACTTAAACCATTGTTCTTGCTCGAACACATATCTAAATAACAATTCAACACAAAAAGAACAAAAGTAATATGTGAAAAATAATCTTGCCAGCACTCCAAATCGTATCATCCATCATTTGTTTAAGAACATTGCTACCAAAAGACAGGTTATACAATGCTTGACTAAAGAATGTGTACAGTCAATTCCACCATCAATTCCACCATCATACACCTCCAATAGACATCTTAACCTAATAACATTCCCCACTCGTGAGAGGCGCACATCCTCCAAACTTATTATTTTTTCTCACTTTCTGCTTCTAATTCCTTTTGAGGGTATACTATAGGTATTAGTTCCTCACTTCCCAATGTAGTACTAAGCTGGTTAGACCTTGCCAATGAAAACACTAGTTTGGTCAATAACGATTCTCTCAATTTTGAGTGTCCCCGCTTTCCCAACATCCACTAGGCAATCAAACCCGCTAGTTATCTACATCTTCAAAATTTATAATTGTAGTCTTGCTCTTATTATTTAAACTACTAATTAATTTTATTTTTTTCTTTTTGTTCTTTAGTGTTTTTCTTTCATTTTCTCTTTTTTTTTCCTTTTCTTTTTTTTTTTCAACCACCCCATATATCGTGCAATCCATTTCTCCACTAGATTTTTTTATATGACTCAGGTGATAAGCTTTGAGTTGATAACTCCTAGTTCAATTGACCCAGGATACCAAGTCTTAAGAGACCCCTACATGCTTAATTGCTAGAGTAATACAAGCTTCAAAGAGTTGTTAAGACACATCGAAGGACTAATATTTTTCCTTTTTTTTTCAATTAATAAAACTATGGAAGACTAAAGTACAGATGAGATCACTAGTTTCTGATCATTGCCTAGCTTCTATCAGTAAGCCAAAAATACTTTACACAAATATTCAACGTGCACGGAATCAACGCTAACCTTACTAGTATCTCTAAGGCTCAACCTCTTAAACTTAAATTCAAACGAGTTTTGCAAAATAAGAACAATGAAAAGGGTAAGGTATTCTAATTCAAGAATTTGACTAACTTGACTAACATCTACCATATAATTCATCAAACTAGAGTGTAAACTATAGTAACTTATGCCATATAAAGATCATGCCTCACATGAACAAATAATTTTAACAAAAGTAAGTTCATGTAGCAATACTTCATTTCAAATAATGAACAATGCAAAAATAAAGATATTCAACTAAAGCAGTAGGAAAGGAAATCCAACATAACAAAAATATTTTTCTTCTTTTATTTTTATTTTTAAATTTTTTCAATTTTTTTTATTTTTATGGTTTTTTAAGCAATAAAAATTTTAACTCAAATCCATTTTTTTTTTTTTTTTTGTAAAAGTAAATGGCGAAACTTTAGAGTATCATACCCCAAACTTAAACAATAATAAATGAGAAATGGTAGATATACTCCCCGTGTTATGTTTGACGAAGAAGGAAGGAAGAAAGTGGGATGTCTTGTAGTTTCTCCGTTTCAAGCGTTAGTCCCTCTTATCAATATCTTCAGTGGATGGCTTTCTTCTTAGGTGTATGGTGCCTAAAATGAAAAGAAATATGCTTGTGAGCATGGTAGGTAAAATTGGCACCTATAAAATTTGAGTACAAAATAATGTGCACTCTGAAATTATACTACAATAAAATCACAAACCAATTTAATCACCAAATAAGCCACATACGCCTCATTACTGTAAAGAGGACTAAACATATGGAACATGCTCAATACGAGAAGAAAACATAACTCACACACCCCCACATGCATTAAAAGATGCAAAATTGAAGTTTTATTGAACGTATCCCAAGCAAGCATCTTTGACAATGGAATCATGATGAAATTTTGATGTTTTCCTAAGTGAGCTTTTACCATATGAAAGATCATATAATGGTTTAACCCCTTGCCAAAATTGAAGCCAATCGAAGGTCACTGAGGGTAGACAAAGAGGTAATGAAGTTGATTTTAGAGGTCTTGGCTGCCTGTGCCAACTTCTAATGCATTAGGGATGAATGCAATTAATGTTCTAAAGGGTGGCTAATCATGCTAAACTCTGAAATCATTTTTGTTGAGACAAATGATAAGGTAAGATGGTAGAGAAGTAAAATGAACACAATCCTAAAGTCAACATGCAATGCAAAAATTTAAATTCAACATAAAGAAAATGATAGAGAATGGGGTACCTTATATTAAGCCCTTGATTTATAGGCGCTCGATTTATAGTCTAGAACTTAACTTTGACCACGGTGAACATTTAAGAAACTCTGAATAAGGCTTTTGATGCCTTACAAAGCTTGCGCCTTTTGACTTTGCTCCAAGTTTTATTCGTTCTCCAATTTTTGGCATGATCTTCAGTACGAAAACATGGCTTGACTTTATTATCCAATCGGGGGCTTTATTTAAATGACCTTGTCAAATGCCAAAATTATTTCAATGACCTCCCACTACTAATTTAAGTGTGAAATGATACCATATTGCCCTTCAATCTTATTTTAGGGTTTACTGCCAAAACTAATTATTTACTGAGATTTACACGATCGTTACTTTCCTTTCGAACTGGATTCTTCTATGCTATCATTGTTTTTCTCTTTGTTTGCAAAAAACCTCAAAATCATATTCTTTGACTATTGGTACGGGGAGTTGCAGATTAGTGGCTTAGAAAATGACCCCATTATGCAAAGGTTTTGAAAAGTTTTGGTACTTTCAAAGATGGATGAAAAGATTAAAAGAACAAAAAGTTATTAAGTAAGTTTTTTTTTACTGTTTTTTGCTTCATAATTGTTTCGATTTCCATGATTTATGTTTTCTTGTGATATAGATAATGCAGGTATTATATGTTAACCATAACGACTGTACAATCGTGATGTACTATGCATAACGATACTAATTGGTATATGTTGTTCAAATGTATTTCACTAATCTATTATTGTTTTTTTCAATTCTTAGTTAAGAAATAAGCTCTATAGGTGTGGAGATCTCGTAAGTGTTGTACTTGCAAGAGGTTTGGACACAACCACATTATATGCAAAACTTCTATACCACCTCAACTCCAACATGTGCACTGAAAGTCGATTTGCCTTTAAAAATGCCCTTTTGATCCAAAACACCATGTAATTTTAAATACCCATGTAGTTAAATATATTTTTTGAAGTAATGACAATATGTTGAACTCATATTCATTGTAGTCAACACCTTAAGGTGTTTTTATTAGCATATTTTTCTGTTTGGCACATTCTAGGAACATTTATTATGTAGAAAATAGAACAAATGTATAGTCATTCCTAAATAAGAAAAACGAAGCGTCTTTGGTTTTATGCATCAATGATTGTTTACAATGTTCTAGTTCGCAATCCACGTTTATACTTTGTGTATGAAATATGTGGAACACTGGTCTTTTAAGTTTGTAGCCTTTTGCAAGTGTTATAAGCCATTACACAAACTTTTGCAAGTGTTATAAGCCATTACAAAAAAACAGTCGTCCTAAGCTAACCAAAAAATGACAAAAGCATTGTTTTAAGCATCGATAAATGTTTTTGGCATTTACAGCTAGAAAACGGTTTTAAAAATGTGCATAGTAATATAATCGAACATGGTATGTTAAATTTTAATACATATAGCAGATTTTAAATTTTAAGTCATATAGCAGATTTAAAGAATCACGACTAAACTCTCGGTTTAAAGTGACGAAAACAACAAAACAATCCTTATAGTCATTCATTGTTGTTCCAACAGTTTAACGTAAAAATTACTCTTATACTCTATGCAATAATATGTTAAGTTTACAATTTGTACCAATCATATTAAGGGTGATGACTACATTATCATTTCTGCATAAAAAAGTATCGTTTTGGCATTCGTTATCATTTAGGGCGTTCGAAACATCAAATTAACTTTTTACTCTATACTATATGTGAAACAATGCATGTTAAATTTGTAACTCGTTGCAAGCATCTTAAGGAATGCACAACTAGCCCGTCATTCCTTCTTAAAAAATATCATTTTGGGCATTTGTGATTTTTTAGGCCATTCAAAGTATCAAATTATCTTTTAACCCGATAAAAGATCATATTCGTAGTGATACATGTTAAGTTTTATAAATAGTTGTAAGTATTTTACAGATCATGACAAAATAATCATTCCTTATTATCAAGTATCATTTTGGGTATCCATGATCAGTTAAACCATTCAAAACACCAAATTCTAGTGATATGTATAACGATGCATGTTAATTTCATAATTCGCTGCAAGCATTTTAGGAGATGCACAACTAGATAGTCATTCCTTTTTAAAAAGTACCAATTTGCCTATTTGTGATTGTTTAGACTATTCAGAGCATCGCATTATGTTTTTACCCTATAAAAGGTAATATGCTTAACACATTATGTTTTGTAAGTTGCTGCAAGCATTTAATAGATCACGATAGAATAGTTGCTTCTTCTTATCAAATATCGTTTTGGGTATTTATGATCATTTAAGCCATTCAAAACATTAAATTATTTATCTACTCTATGCAGTGATATTTATAAAGATGCAAGTTAAGTTTATTTTCTTGCAACCGTTTTAAGGATCACAACTAAATACTTTTCCTTCTTTACAAGTATTGATTGGGCATTTGTGACATTTTAAACACATGACAAAATCATTCTATTTGTGGATTGAACTTGATCATCACAGTAGAAGGTATATTTCACTTATTATAAAGAAGATGGGGTTCGGGAATATTTGAGGGGTTAAATTTATATACCGAATGAACAGTTGTGATGACTACAATTATAACGAAACATATAACATTACTCCTTATTCACTATAAATCACAAATTATCTCGTAAAATTTTTCTTTCATTACGTCTATTTAACCCATTTAAAAAAAAAAAAATCTGAGAATTAACAAGCACCATCAAGTTTTAAATGAGTATAACGAATGTTGAGTCATGATGAAGAAAAAGAACAAACAATGTATCGTTATCCCTTGTTCACTAGAAAACACATATTTTCTTTAAAAATTCTTCCTTCATTATTTCCATTTTACCAATTTTAAGAAACATAAGGATAGCAAACACCTCCAAGTGTTAAATAAGGCATAATGATTGTTGAGTTGTGATGTGTATAAAGAACAAATCATGTATTGTTTTCCTTTATTCACTAGAAATAATAGATTTTCTCCCAAAATTCTTCTTTTATTATGTAAATTTCGCCTATTTTAAAGAGCCTGAGGTTAGCAAACCTCTGTAGGTGTTAAAGGAGTATAACGACTGTTGAGTCGTGATGTGTACAAAGAACAAACCATGTATCGTTACCCTTTATTCAGATCGGAAGAATAGATTTTCTCCCAAAATTCTTCTTTTATTATGTTCGTTTTGCCTATTTTAAAGAACCTGGGGTTAGTAAACACCTCTAGATGTTAAAGGAGTATAACGACTGTTAAGTCATGATGCGTACAAAAAACGAACCATGTATCGTTATCCTTTATTCTCCCAAAATCGCAGATTTTATCGCAAAATTTTTCTTTCATTATGTCCGTTTCACCTATTATGAAGAACCTGAGGTTAGCAAACACTCTAGATGTTAAAGGAGTATAATGACTGTTAAGTCCTGATGCGTACAAAGAACGAATCATGATGCGTACAAAGAAGGAATTGTGTATCATTATCCTGTGTTCACTAGAAATCACATATCTTCTCTCAAAATTCTTCTTTCGTTATGTCCGTTTCACCTAATTTAAAGAATATGAGGTTAGCAAACACTTTCAAATGTTAAAAGAGTATACCGATCTGTTGAGTCATAATGCATAAAAAGAAAAAAACACGTATCGTTACCAATCACAAAATTTATCCAAAAATTCTGCTTGCATTATGTCTATTTCACATATTTTAAAGAACTTGAAGGTTAGCGAACACCTCCAAGTGTTAAAGACATATAATAACCATTTAATCGTGATGCGTACAATTAGGCCTGGGCGTCGGGTCGGGCGGGTCGGTTTTGGCCGGGGGCCCAACCCCGACCCATTTAAAGTCGGTTTACTAACTTACAAATCGAGACCGGCCCGATCGGCCGGACAACCCGATCCAAACCTGTTCGGGTTTCATATATATATATATATATATTGCTAAGGCTAATGGGCCAAATTTAAGAGCCCATAATGAAAGAGAAAACCTAAAGAAGCAGCCAATGCGTTTAGAGAAGCAATCAATGCATTCAGAAGCAACAGCCGATGACTTTCTCCTCTCCTCTCTCTCTCTCTCTCTCTCTCTCTCTCTCTCTATTTATCGATCTCACTCCCTCTATTCTTTTGACATTGTCAGCGGTAGAGGCGGTCAGCGGCGGTGGCGGCAGCAGTAGAGGGCGTGTAGGCAACGGCGGCGCCGAAAGGGAAGTCGCAGCCAGAAAAATTATTATGTATAGACATATACACACATTATACATACATGTATATATTATAGATCGGAATTACGGAAATTCCAGGTTGTACTGGCTCTATCTGGCTCTCTTTCTCTAGATGTATAGATATAGATATATATATATATACACACACATTATTCATACATATAGATCCATTGAAATTCCACACGCTATATTGGCTCTGTCTCTCTCAATATTGTGTTTGTGTGTGTGCGAGGCAGATGGGCTAGGGTTTTTTGCTTTGTGAATTGGATTTGAAAGAGAAATATACACACTAGGTTTGTGTTAAGTTGGTTTTTTTTAATGGCATAATAACATTGCTTTCGATTTTGGTCGTTTACCTACAACTACAAACGATTTTTGCCCCCCCCCCCAAATAAAAAAAAAATTCTGAAAAAAAAAGAAAAAATCGGTTCAAACCGACTTGGTTTAACTAGTTCGATTTTTGTCGGGTTAGACCAGATTGCCCGATCTAACCCGTAAACTGAACCGGTCAGAGTCAGTTTGGAGATTTTGAAACTAACAACTGAACCGGTTTTTAAAAAAACTGGCCCAAACCGACCCGAACCGGGTCGGGTTGGGTCGGGTTTTTCAGTTTTTCGGGTAATTTGCATACCCATATATACAATATAACAAAACACGTACCATTACAACCTATAAACCGAAATCCTCCTGAAAAACGAATTAGTTGTTTGCATGAGCAAAATTCACGCTTATAAACCAAATATTGAATGTGTTCGTAACACCATCCAAGTTACAAAATTGACAATTACATCAATAACAGTGTACTCCATTTAATACCCAGAAATTGACAATTACATCTAGGTGAGAATTTCTTTTTCTTTCTTTTTAAAGAATGCATATAGATATTCATAACATCAGAAAGCCAAACCTTGTTTTGAAGGCTTAGTTACATAGAGAAGAATCACCATGTCTTGACTCTAAACTACATGAGTAAGTGCCCATTGCAAAGCATTCTTGGACTCGTGGCTTGAACCGACCACAATCATGATTTTCCCGACACGAATTCCACCTAATTTTTTCCTACAACCCACTGAACTTTCCTTCTTTTCTTCGTTATCAGCACTTCTGCTGTAAGGCCATGGATTCTTCTCAAGTGTACCTGTTAATCATGGGCTAGAAAAAAATCATATATGTAGAGCTTTGCAGAGTAGACATCAACACCCAAGATCAGTTGCATATTTGCTCAAGTGATCACACCAAGGTCGACGCTCCTGCAAATTGGAACCAACGGAATTCTCCAAACCCGAGCCCTCCACCATTCAATCTATGAAATGAACCCGCACAGATTATTCTAAATGAAGCAGAGAGAGACGTTGGTCTTTTGAGGTGGGGAGGAGTGGATGTGGTAAAAAATTGGGGGTGAAGAAAGTGAAATTAGTTCCGATCTTGAAATTCTATAAGGACATAGTAGTAATTGTTCATATCTTATTATTCTAAATTAAGTTTTAAATGGCTTTTTTGGGTCAATGGTCATTTTGCCAAATTCTAATAAAAGAGAGGTCAAATCGGCCAATTTCCCTATCCAAGTTCAAACTTCACTACATAAACTTCAACGAAGACATTGACATTGATTTCAAAATCAATACTGGAGTTTCAAGATTCCAAGGTAATCTCAACATCAGTAGTTGTTTCTTTTTTCGCTTCATACGGTTCGATCAATTCCAATTTTTCCACATGCTCTTCTTTTTCAATTAATGCTTCCTCAACTTGTGGTTCTTGAGTTTTTGGAAGTTCATCACTTGACTAATTCTCTTCAACCACCAATGGAATGAATAGCCCCATAGGTAAATCACATTCATCAAAATTTGGTGAAGAAATATTTTAACCGATGTGTCACTGGCAACTCTACAAAGAGCATGTCATCTTCACCAATGCCTTGGTCGACATGAAATTAAAAATCCCAAGTGCACAATATTGTTTCAAGTAATATAGTGGGTTGTTGATGAGTACGAGTTAACCATCCCACGAGAATTGCAGTTAGTCTGATTCAATTTACCTTAGCCTATAACAATTTAAATAAATTTGATGTAAAAGTGTCATTGTTGAACTTAAATCTAAAAATAAAAATGAATAATTACTATAATTTAATCAAATAAACAAGTCGTTGAGAGTAACGATTCAACAATAGTTGATAGATTCAATCCCTTACCCTGAGTGCTAAATTAGTAATTTACCTTTCGGTTTCCTCACAAATTCAAAAATACAATTATAAGTTGATCAAACTTATAAAGAGACGATCAAAAAACACAATCATATCATATCATATCATATCATATAATATCATATAATACAATAGTTTTCTGGCACAATTATAATTCCCGCCTAAAGCTCTATTTGGCCCAACTGCTTATAATGTCATACCACACTGATTGTCACTTTTTATAAAAAGACTATTACAGATATAATAGTAAAAGATTGAACTCATGACCTACATGTTAAGAGTAGCTTTTAAACTATTATGTCAAATCTTTCATTTGTTAACAATTTTCATTTATTAACAATATTATGTTAGATTTTTTTAGACAATTTTTTAACGTCATTAATGAAGGATATCATATTATGGGTAGCACCTATATTGTTTTTCTTTATACATACATAAACGATCAAATATTATAGCTTAAGGACCGTCGAAATATGTCTTTGGGTTTAGAAGGGGGATTAATCTCACATTGGTTATTTAGTGAAAAGAATTGAGGATGCATACCTATATTAAGCTCCTTAGAGAAGGGTTCATAATAGGCATTAGTTTATGGGCGTTGAGTTTCCAAAAAGTTTGAAATTTTAATGGATCATTATTGAAAAAAAGTTTATTGTGAATCGGTGAACCGTATCCATCTTCATCTCACACCGTCAGATTATTTTCCAGATTGATTCCATTATTCGCAAATGTTAAGAAAATCGATCAGGTCATTGAACCAGAAAAGCTAAGGGTTCAAGCTCATCGGACTGATTTTAATTAAATAATTGAAATAAATTGATTTTTAGCTAAAATAATATATTATCTGGTATTATCATCCCATACAACGCACGGGTGAAATAGCTAGTTGTTATTAACCACGTGTATACTTGAAAGCTAATTATATTAACACTATGTTTTTTTATTAATCTCACAATTTTTCAAATATACTAAAATTGTCAAAATTAAAATGACACAAATAATTATCACATTCTTAATAATTATAAATATTTTTTCCCTCCCACTTTTTTCTGCCTGCGTGTACCATAAAAAACCTAATCAATCTATTTTAATTTTTATAATGAAAAGCTATAAGAATAGAAAATAAAAATTTCCTTTGGTTTGTACAAAAATAAATTGCCACCAACTATTACCCTAATTAATAAGCCAGCTTTTCTATAACGTTTTAAGTCATTTGATCTGCAGCGTCTCTAAATTCATAAACCTACCAAATTGGATTTATGGAAGAAATAAAGAATCAATTTAATTAATATTATAACTTCATACGAAATGTAGAATTGACAAAATGCATTCCCCAATCCGGTTAGATTCTTAAATGAACATAAATGTGAATATTTTTCTTTCTCTTTTATTTGAATATTAATTAACTTCCTCTAATATTGATTAGCACAATTAAGAATAAGAACATAATTTTGTATTGCTATCTTCAAGTTTATATTCTCGAGACTCAAGAATTCCTATAAAAATCACACTTTGTTTTTCGCCTATAGTTACAAAATTAATAAAATGTACTGTGTAAAATATTTATCCCTTCTATTATTATCTAATTAAAATCTTTATAGCCAATTTTTCTTACATTCTATTTAATACTTCCTTACCTAACATATTTCCCTTCCTTATCCCTTTCTACGGAAATCCTCAAATTCTTTTCTTTGATTACAATTCAATTATACTTAAAATTCCTCACATTCTAAAATTCACAACACTCTTGGATTTTTTTATAATTATAATTATTACGCCTCTAACGATTCTTATTATAAAATCATACTATTTTTTTGAGGATTATATTTGTTATTGTCTAGACTAAAATAACAATGTGGTATTATGGGTACTAGTTATTTCACTCCATGCGTTGCACGAGATGTCTTGACTAAATAATATAAGCAATGCAAGAGTTGTAATCACTATTTGTACAAACTAGATTCTCACCGATACGTTGCACGGGAAGATATTCAATTAAATTATATCTAATATTAGTACGAAATATTAAGTAATGTATAATTAGTTACATTAAATTATAATGTTTTGATTATCTTATTGTTAACTAATAGTTATTATTATATACTTACTTAATATGGAATGTTATTAAGTAACCTCAGTATGGGTTGAAAAAAACCTACCAAACTCGATACCTACAGGTACCCGATCCTATTAAGATGAAGAATACCAGACTAAACGTGTAATTAAGTCTGGGATGAGATAAAAAAAATCGACTTGACTTAACAATAGGCCGAGGAATTAAGGTTATGATAATTTTTACTCGTACCCGACTTGTTTAACTGTTTTTTGAAAAAAAATAAAAATATTTACGAAAAATTCTAATTGTTTGAAAAGTAAAACGATGATAAAACTTATAAAAAAAGCTTAATAATTTCAATTACAATTTTAGTGTTTATAATATTATACATTAAACAAAAACTGAAAATAAAAATATATAAATATATTTAAATTGGCCACTAAATAGATTATATGAATTACCCACTAACCCTCGATTTAAGTGGGGATGGAAAAAAATTTTTGATGGATAGGGTAACTGGAGCAGCACATCCAACCTTGATCTGACTCATTGTCATTCTTATACGTCAGGAAATTAAACATTTTATTTTTTTCCTTGACTATATCATGACAGAAATTTTATAAACTATGAAACATTAATTAAATCATATTTATTATATGTAAAAGAAGTAAGGTAATAACAACTAGATAAAAAGCATATAAAAAATAATTAAAAATTAATGCGCTAGCTAAAAAGGGATACTCTAATATAAATTACAAAATACTTCATAGATGAGATGTGTGTGTGTGTTAAAAATTTTTGAATTAAAAATCAAAAACTTTTAATATAGATTAATCCAACAAAATATTTAAGAAGATAAAATACATCAGTATAGAAATCTCAAATTTGTGACATCTCAGTCGTCGATTTGTAAAGATAATAAACTAGAAAGGATTTGCAAAATCTCTGAAAAAGATTCTTGAAGATAAGAATAAGTAATGATCATAATCCCTAATTAATTGAAAAAAAAAAAGAAATATTAATTTACAATTTACCACATAATTTACTTAACATATAAGAAAAAGTCTAAAATGATCTCACTTAAGACAGTTTTGGCGGGAAAAATGCCAACTTATCATTATATAGGTACTTGAGTCATATCATAGTCGCAACATACACTTGTTTCAAAATAACAAAGGCAGAACATACCCTTATTCATACATCAGACATATGAAAATAGGATTCTATTTCATCAAAGAAAGGAGAAAATCTATACAAGTTTTGAAGAAATTTCCCAGCGGAAAATGATCTTCATTACATAGATACTTTATCCACTCTTTGCAATCACTGTAACAGTCCCTGATTTAACAGTTAAAACAACATAAAAATAAGTATATAGCTACAGTTACAATTGATATAATCCAAAGCGAAATTAGCAATTAGCAATAATACCTACATTATTTTAGTTTACACCACTCTTCAGTGCATCAAATAAGAATGCCATCACATTAGTCCTTCTGTTGAGCAAGCAATGGAGGAAAATGGGTTAAAACAACTAAATTAATCAGAAAGTACTCAGAATTCATGTTATAAGTTAGTACGTAGACCAAGCTTACTTTGGAAAAAAACCGATGTCAATCACCATTCCAGTATTAGCATTTATCCCAACATATGCAGTAAGTATACTAATTCTGCACAAATGACATTTCTTCCAATACATCTGCAAATATGTTCAAAATTTTATATAATTTGTCAGTAGGTATTTGAGCAGATATAGATCATTTCAAAAATGGAAATCTAATGGCAAACTTATAAATTATTCTAACATGTATAAGTGAAGACAAACATACCTGAATCAGGTATAACTTTTATCAGCATACATGCCAATAAATAACTGCAGCAGTTAATATAGAGCACCATAGGCAATACAATATACAGATCGGATTACAAAACACACCAATCAGTCACATAATCCAAACCAAAGAGCATTGTGTATCACCCAAGTTCACCAAAGAGTGGAAACCAATAAATTGCAACAGCCACCATGCACAAAAATTAAATTATGAAACATAAATCATTCCACAAAAACACAAAATAGGCAGTGTATATCAGCTAAGTCTAAAAAAAAAATGCACCCTCTGTGCATGAAACCAGCTAAGTAAAATATTTCAGAATTGTACCCATCACTCGGGCAAAAAAAATCGAATAAAGCAGTGCGTTTGAAAGCAATCCACTTCCGAATGAAGTGATTTGTGCACCCGAATGTGCACTAAAAGTAATTAAATTCAGTGTATATGAGAATAAGAAGCAATGTTCAATCTTGATGCCCTTGAGTTTTTTGTTACTAGAAGCCTAGGTGGACGTGGCTGCATCGGGAGTGAATAGATCATCCTCTAACAGTCGCTTACTGGGGGTTTCATGAGGAGTTTGAACGTCATCATTGTCGGGGGAGGCTGGAGATTAAAAATAGAAAATAAAATAATATAATTTTAATATTAGCGTTTTAAACACAGAGAATGAATTTTGAGCTACACGATCACCAAAAAAAAAAGAGTATACTTACAACGTTAGACTCAACAGCAGCTGGTGCATCAAACACTAGATCGAGGTCGGAGTCAGAATTGTATCCCTTTATATAGATTTAATTAATTGTGAGTAAATAAAAAAAAATTGGAATGGGAACATAATCTAAATGCAAGCTTTAGAGTACGATTGTACTTCAAATTCTGATCCATCTGCTGATTTTAGTTGCTTAATTGTGTTCTGGTTCTCTGAGATCATATTGATTGAGTATACCTTGCCACCACCTGATGAGTGCAGAGTGGTACCGTCTATTTTAAAAAGAAGCTCCCACCCCAACCAAACAGGATATCTCATCTTGACAACTCTTCGGCGCCAATTTGTCCTGAAACAACACAAATTTAAAAAAACATTAGATCCCAATAGACAAAGTCATAAGATAAACACATATAGAAATCAACACGTAATTATTTTAAACATCAGTACCATATCAATATGATCAGGGAACTCCCCCACAGCCTTTCCTATCAAACGTAGACTTTCCCCATCCCATAATATTAAATCAGCATAACTACTCTTGTGCTTGGCTCTCAACCTTAAACTGTATCTCCAAACACCCTCAAGAAACCATGTCTCACACTTAGACCTTTCTTACATAACACTTGTAAGTCCTAAGTATAATCAACTGCACTTAATATGATATTGACAGCAAATCAGAAAAAAATCAAAATAGCACATGCTTCTGACCTTCACTATAAACATTGTGAAGGTTCATAACACAAAATTGGTCAACGCAAAAATCAATAAAGATAAATATCATAATCATCTGTTTTAATGACTTTCTTTATTAACAGGATAGAGTATAAATCTATCTTTTAAATTTCACAACGATAATGAACTATTTAATGAAAATTAGTAAAGGTAAGTGGATAACTAAAAATGAGAACTATCAACCTGTACAGCAACAATGATACTACCAAAACAACAAAAAAGATTAGAACTATTCTAAACACCAAATATGAAACTTTCAAATATTCCAAACTTACAATGACACTGGTAAGTCCTAATCTTATTAAATGTCAATACTTAATATCTAACATGAGCCATTTAAATTATTATGATTTTTAAGATAAAAAAGCAGAGATTTGTTTGCAAAAGCAGAAGCAGAGGAGAAACAATATAATTTAAATGCAAAAACAGAACATATTTATGTCACTGTTAGACTAATATCAACATACATGAAAGGTAAGGTAATAGAACAACTAATTAAGTTATTGCAACAAACACAATGTAAGATAAACTAATTATCATACTTGCTTCATTCAAAACAATACACAAAATCCCGCATATACAAATTAAGTGTATTCGACATTACCTTATTGAATCAACATGTATGACAAATCCTTTGCTATTGCATAAATTAAAACAAAAAAT
Source organism: Nyctanthes arbor-tristis (assembly GCA_963692815.1). NCBI lineage: Eukaryota > Viridiplantae > Streptophyta > Magnoliopsida > Lamiales > Oleaceae > Nyctanthes > Nyctanthes arbor-tristis. The sequence continues at coordinate 12,331 of CAVNYN010280839.1, read as the reverse complement.
TATAGAAATTTAAACTACGTATGAAACTAAAGGGAATGAAACATAATATCTAAAAAAATACTATTTTCCGATCTAAAAGTACTTGGTCTTCCATTAACACCAACTCAACTATCCGAGTACCCAAATCTCTATTTTGGAATGACACTGACCATTTCCGTGATACTCGAAGTAGAAATGCTCTATTCTTTTGTAAATCAGTTGTTACATCAGATTAAATTTAATAGGAGCCATTTAAATTATTATGATTTTTAAGATAAAAAAGCAGAAATTGTTTGCTAAAGCAAGATGAATGCAAAAGCAGAAAGCAGAGGAGAAACAATATAATTTAAATGCAAAAATAGAACACTGTTTATATAATTTCTGAAAGCAATTAATTGCAATCTAAAAAATTCGTGGTATTGAATACTTTAGTAAACATGGTTAAATAATAGAAACAATAGGAACCCTAAGAATGATGGGCTCTGAAAATAAAATGGGCAATTAATTAGGGTTGATAAAACTTTCCAAATCATTAGACTTGCAACTGAATTAAGATTAGGGTTGGGTATTTAACAAAAATAAAACACCCTTACCCGAAATAGAGACATTGACAGTGATTATTCCCATTGATCTTCCGATCTGGCCGTGACCAATCTATAACTGCATAAAAAAAATTAAATAAAGATTAGGGTTGGGAATTTAAGAAAAATAAAAGAAAATTACCCGATTTAGAGCTCTCGATTTCAAATATGGGATTCGGACGATCAATTAACTAAGAGATAAGATTTCCATTGATAAAGCTTATCCGAATTAGGTATGATGCATATCGAAATTCTGTAGATAAGGGGATCGAAAATAATGGGAAGCCTCCTTCAATGATGATTGTCCAAAAATGGGATATTTGCAAATATATGATTTATATCAATCGAAAACAGATTAGAGCGACAGGTTCATTCGAAATCCCTCGCTCGCGGAATCTGCAAATACTTGAGCCAATTGCCAAATCGCAGAAAATAACATCAATATTCTATATCTCAAATCCAGTGTCTTGACAAAATGATAAACGTAATCCATTAAAATAGATGAAAATCGAAAAGAAACAGATCAAATTATGGGGAAATACTGTCACGTAAGTCATCGTCGCCAAGGGAGTCGGATGATGAAAGTGCTATTAGCCAAAACTCGGAATGAACCGAGTGTCAAACCACGGGCAGGGACGAATGGGGAATTTTTGTATCTCAGATCCAATGTTTTGAACAGAGAGAGAGAGAGAGTACTAGAATTAAAGAAAGGGGAACGGGTGAAAATAATAAAAGGAAAGGATGAATAATTAAAATTAGTAACTTCAAAAAAATGTTAGTTTGTAACTATATCTCAATTAAAAAAAAAAACCAATGGCCAAGATTATTTGGATGAAACTAATGGCCGCGATGAGTGTGACTAGATTAGAAGGTGATTTATGCGGGAAACGGTGTTTTGAAAAGTGTATTGCTTTTAAGTATATATAGATTTGTACGAAATAAAATGAAGTATCATCGAGTTAAAAATGTAAGAGAGGAAATGAGGTATAATCCGGTTAAAATGGTATGTCAGAAGAGTATTTTCTTATGGGTATGAAAAGTTTTATGTGAACAGGTATCGAGTGAATACATATTAATTATAATTATTAATACTGATTTTTTTATAATTATAATTATTACACCACTAACGATTGTCATTATAAAATATGCTATTTTTTAAGGATTATATTTTTTATTTGCTAGACTAAAATAGAAACGTGGGATTATAGGTATTTGTACAAAATATAATGAAGTATCACCCAGTTAAAAATATATGTGAGAAAACGAGGTATTATCTAGTTAAAATAGTATGTTGGGAGGGTATTTTTTTATAGGTATGAAAATTTTTAGCTGAGCGGGTATCAAGTGATTACGGGATGTACATACCCAATACGTATTATTAGACTATTAACTAATAATATTAAATAAGTTAGATGATATAAACGTAAAATATAGTAAAACATTAATCGAGTACATAAATGGGCAATTATTAATATATATATATATATGTTGTAGATGATGCAAATAATTTATTTTTTTGGTCTTTTTTTCTATATAGATGTGAAGCTTGTAAAATATTGATTGAATTCATATTGTTATTTCATTTGATTTAATTATTATTGTAACCATTTATTGTTTTTTACAATTTATGTGATGAATTTTTTTTTAATATAAAACATTGAGAATTTACCTCATCGTGCAACATACGGGTTAAATACTAATTGATTCTTAATCAGTCTTGAATTCATACATCGATATTTTAATTTGACAAAGATAACAATGAATTTTAGAGAAAACTTTGTGAGCAAAGAGATATGAAATCCACAAGAAGAAAATGAATTACACAAAAAAATCACTACCTTCATCCCGATTATTTGGTCTCATTTTCCTTTGTAGGATGCGCCACATATATGGTTCTTTTTTGTATTAATACTATCCTTATTTATTTACAAATCTATCCTTATTTAATACTTTAATTATAACTATCAATTTTGAATTTTGCTCATAAAAAGGGTACATCGAGACGGTAGTTCCTTATGAGTATAAAAATTTTTATCTCAACGGATATTTGGGGAATACGGGCATATACATGCCCGATACGTATTATTAGATTGTTAACTAATAATATTAAATAAGTTAGATGATTTAAAAGTAAAATATAGTAAAGCATTAATCGAGTACAAAAGAGGGTAACTATCAACATATTATTAATAAAACATTAATTCAACGTGTCAAATATTAAATCAAAAATGTATACTTATTAATTTTGTTATGCAAATCCGATGACAAGTATTTGTTCAATATTTTATTATTCATTGTTATTGATTTTTTTTGAATTAGTCTTCACGTAAAACGCACGAGTGAGAGGTTGGACTCATCGTTGTAACAGTTGATTATGATTTGTTTATTTGACTGCTGATCATTACAATTTTATATAGGTTGGACGTGTGAACTTGTACGACGTGTTTGCAGAAAACCAGACTTATAGACTCAGGTATTTTACTACAAGTATCATGGTGATTTGTAATTCGCATGTCAATTCGTAGTTTTATACAATACAACTGGTATATTATACTTTATTTATGATAGGATGTCCCTACTAAATGTCAATTTCACGTCAATTTTGATATGAATGTACACTATAACTCTACCTGTACAATGCACAGGTGAAAAAAATCTAGTAGAAAATAAATATAAAATAGTGATTAGAATAAAACTTAGAATTTAGAATCAAAACCATCAATTGCATTTGCATCGTTGTCTCAACAAAAATAAACCCACCTAGCATGATTAAAAGAGAAAAAAATAAAAAATAAAAATTGAACTCATCACTAAAGGCGAAAAACTTCACAAGAAAGCTTCTATTTCTTCTCTCCTTGATCCACACGTCTTTCTCTTCTTCTTCTCCCCGTTGTGCAATCGCCCCTCTGGGGCTACAAACAGTTCCCGTTCATACGGTCACCCCTCTGAGCTATGAATGACTCCCCACTTTATGAAAAACAGAAGACCTATTTATAGCCCTCAGAGAGGTCCCTATAAACCCTAATAGTCCTACACGACACGGGCCAAAAGAAGGTTTTCATAAATAAGACGAAGCTATAAAGAAAAATTCTGCTAGTAATAATGGCGTTGCAGCACAATGTAACTAGGAGCGCCAACGCCTAGAGAGAGAATAGGTGCAGGAATTTAATTTCTACTTTAGGCACCTGTATAGTAGAAAATGGCACGCTAGCGCCAAGGCTTTTTCAGCTGTTCAATGTAATTCTTTTGAATTTGCAGTACTCCAGGTCCCCAACTTTCAATGATAGGCAATCTAGTCCCCAAGTTTGCAATTTGGTCCTTAAAATCACACTCTGAATCATTTGTATGCATGCATATCATCCTTCAATTTATCTCATATGTGATTTATTCGTAAAAAGTCCAAAAACTTCAAAATTTATCCTTTTTCCTCATTTTCTTCACTATTTTCTTGAAACCAGGATCAATCTTATTATGAATAAAAATAAAACAAAATTAAGTAGATATTTGACAAAAAAAAATGATATAAGCTTAGTTTCAAGGGGCAAGATAAGTGTAAATTTACACTTATCAAGTTTGTTAAGGTTCAACATTGTATAGTGCGTTGTTCCTCTTGGTACTCGAGAGAAGATAGGGACAATTCATTTAACATGCTCGAAAATAAGGCAATAGGTAATACAGGGTTTTCAAATATCACAGAATTAAATTAAAAATAAGGTTAGATAGAGTCATACCAGATTTATAATGAGAAATTGAGCTAAAACAAGAGGTCAACAGAGAACATATTTATAAAGGTTCCATCTAAAAATTTTGTGTAACTAGTGCTAGGGATTAAAATGTTAAAATAAGAAAAAAAAATTAATAACAAAATTACAATTTTACCCCTTCTCTTTGAAAATTTAATAATTCTAGATAATTCCGCGTTAATACACGTTTCCATCCTCAAAACTAGTATCAGAGCCAATGAGAAAATGGAGAATAATAAATTACCAAAGATAAAATTGCAAAAACAAGATCTAAATAAAAATATTTTACCTAATCAAAGTTACAGAGAAAGGTTATAATTATGCAAAATTAGAACCATTTGTAGTTCTTGATGAAACCACCTTATGGTCTAGTGAACAATTAAACTAGATGAATGCTTATCTAATTAATAGATTTGGAATGATGGGAGAAAATGATATAAATTATCAAGATAGAGAAATATAAAATGAAACATAGAAAATTAAATTCTAACAAACACAAATAAGGAGAAAATGCAAGAATTAGTGGAAAAATAAAGTAGTGAATTTAGTGAGTTTAGTAAGGAAATTAAGCAGGTAACAAATCTACCACAACTAGAAGAAATGAGAAATAAAATACAACAACAACTGTATGAAGAATCTTTAGTAATTAGGAAAGAAAAATTGAAAGACAATTGGAAGAACAAATAATAGTAAGTCAAGAAATAGCCAAAAGGTTAGGTATAAATATTAGACAAAATATGCCAAATATATTTGAAGTGAAAATGAATCAACCTGTAGATGAAGACAGAATAATAAGAGACCTTTTGGAAACTAATTTAGAGATTTTAAATGAAAATATGAAAACCAGACCAAGTATTTTATACAAGCAAATTGAGTCAAATTTTGAAGACCAATATAGCTATGGGAATACCACTATCTACTTATACCATAGAAGAGTTTGAATCAAAATTCTTTGAAGTAACATAAGAAGAATTAGAAGCTTATAAACAAGAACTGGAAAAACTATCTCTTACGGAAAATGTATACATGAACAATCCGCCAAAGAAAAAAAAAAGAAATAGAAGTACCCCCGACTAATCAAATGGTAGAAGAAAGGAGTCAAACTTCAGAAGAATCGAAGGGTCAAGAACCTAAAAATAAATAAAAAATTGAAGGAGGTTATGTAACACGAACAGAATCGATTAGAAAAAGAATGGAAAAGGAAAAGAATGAGAGTCCATTTCAATGCCCAAAATCACATTTTCAATAGCTCTTAAAAAAAGGAATAAAATTTCAACATTTTTTAATGACAAATCCATATGGGAATACAATTATAATGTACAAAAGTCACTTAATTGCCCTTTTATTATGGAATTTTGTTAATTATTTAACAATTTTATAAATTTTAGCATTTATTTTTTAAGTTTTTAATTAAAACTTGTTCAACCTCAGTTGGACCTATTCGACCTTTTGAACTTTAAACCGTTAGCTTTTCCGGCTCGATGACTAGTCTAGTTTTTTGAACATTAGCAAATACTAGAACCAATCCGGAAAGCAATCTGACTGTGTCAGATAAATTGAAACCAAAAATTAAGAAAATTGATCGAAAATAAAATTGTTCAAGATAATGAATAGAAAGTTTAAATGCAGAGTGGGAGAAATTCGAGTAACTTCTTAGATAGAATGAGTTTTATTAGATAAGGAACGAAAATGTCGATAAAGAAAGAGAGATATTTCTACATAAAATGAAATCTGATTGGGTGATTGAGATTAAAAATTAGAAAATATAGTGATAATAATAAGTTAAATCAAATATATTTATAAATAATATAAAATAAAATAAAATAATTAAAAAAACTATAATGAAATGAATGGCCAAGATTGCAATATAAAGTGAATGACCAAAATGACTTAATCTGATTTAACAACTGAAAATGGATGAGAAATGACGTCTCTAATTTTTATGTATTTATAGATAATAGATAGATTTCTAGACAAAAAGCTAACAAGAAGGAAATAGTTTGTTCACCTACAGCAAAATAGTATAATACTTTAATATTATATATTACTAGTATAGTACCCGTGTAACGCACGGAAAAGCTACTAATAAATGATATAACAATACAAATAATAGAATTTTTTAAATAAGATAAAATTGCAAAATTTAATGAAAAAGTAGTGATAGTGCATTAAGTATTAAATTCTCAGTCACAAATTGTTTTCCTCTACTGTCTAAAAAATTGTGAATTACAATGAACAAAAATTGTGGACGTTACTGTAATAGTAAATATCCTTCCTTGTCAGATTATGGCTTTTTTCTAATTTTTTTGTTAATAATTTTTTAAAAAAATTATAGATAATAATAATGGAAAATATGTATTAGAGGATTTCGTTGAAATTACAATTCCTCTTCCCAATATATATATATATAGTAATAAAACAAATTAACACCAAGTAATTTGTGGATATCAATATTCATCGATTATTAATTTTGCTGAATTTTTTTAAAATAACAAAAAACTACAACTTCAATATGCCTAAGACGATATAATGTTATCAGCTTTCATAAATTTATAAAGAAAAAATTACTAAAAAATAATTTAGCTATTTAAAAAAATTACACTATTTCTTAAAATAATTAAGTAGCAGCTGGTGGGGTCAATTTATGGCTTGTGGCTGGATGCTCAAACTTGGAGTAAGAGGCCTCAAGTTCGAATTGCTCCTATTATCCCCTCCCTTCCCTTATTTCACCTTCTATAAAAAATAAATAAATTAATTAGTAATAATTATAAAATAATTAGCAGCTTAACTCTTCTCCAGCAAATTGTGAAGCGATTAACACGGAACTAGTTTAACACGGAACTAGTTTAACACTCGTACATTGCACGGGCAGTTAAAATGGTATAAAAATAACACGGGAAATTTTATATATCAAAATGCTTTTCACATACATTTAAGATATTGATATTAATATGTTAATGGGTCAGGCACAATATTGTTTGCAAAGACTTATATAAATAAGAAAGCAAAGATTATGTGAAATATAACTTACGTTTTATAGACAAAAATATATTTGTACATACCAACAATTAAAAAAAAAGTCCACACTTGAGATATGGTAATAAATAGAGAATAAAGTTGTTGACATTAAAACGACTGGAATGTTGAAACTAAAATCAAAACAAACCACACATGCATAACATACATATACAACATGAAAATACAAAATGCAAAGCGAAGTGAATTAAATTAAACTCGCAACAATGAATGAATAATAATACTGATAATGAATGAAGGTTTCTTAAAATAATTGACAAATAACACTGTAAGTAGGCTGCTCATAGAAGATAACTAACCATTATTAAAGATGATTAAAAAAATCACCAGATGGACTCCAAGACATAACTCAAAAAAAGTGTTTTTTTTTTTTTTAATTCATAACTCAAAATAGTTATTAATTAATGAGATTATGAGAAAATAACTAATAGGAAGTTGAATAGTAATAAGAAGTAATAGTTATTCACCATTATTATTAACAATATTCGATTAACAAATTGATAACTAAAAATGATAACTATTAATTTGAATATTAACAAATCAAATTGATAACTATTTTTTACTGCTATTATTATTGATTTGCAAATATTCAATAGTTTGTTAATTATTGTTGTTATTAATTTGAGTAGTTGGGTTGAATGTTATTGACTGTAACAAATCTTAAAAGTAATAAATGAACAATATTCAAATTAATTGTAGTATACGATAAATTATTTGTAAATTAATACCTGGAAAAGAAGCATACCCATCAAAGATTATTGAATACTTCTTTGTAAACAACATTAACGCTAGAATTGCTAGTTTCTCCACTTTTATCACATATCAAGATCTTTAAACCATCCTGACTTGTAAATTAATAATATATAATACATAATATTATTGATAGATATTTTTCTAATATAGAATACATATTATTATTAAGTAACACCTATATAGTCAAATTCCTGACACTCGACATCTTCACCTAAGGAATCAGATATAGATTGGTCATAGGAAATCGATTTATAAAATTAGAATACATAACACTCTAAATTTGTGATACTCAGTGTCTGTGACATTTTCATTATGATGCTATAATGAATAACTTTAATTTAGTGAGAGTTATACATTAGAAACACGATTCAACCCATGGTATCAACTCACGAGTGAAATTGGTGGAACGATCGAAACATTTTAAATCGAATTAGTATGTCAGCTTAAGTAAAGATATTCTTGAACAACCTTACACATTAAGCTGAAAAATTAAAACAAAAAATAAAAGAATACATAGTAAGGATTATGCCGCAGCTAATCAACAAAAAAAGTAATAATGTTAATCATCAATAGAAGTGCCCAAAAAGAAATGCATATATAAGAAAATTTTAGAAAATATTTTTAAATTAAATTAAATGCAAATATCTTTGATTTTTTTAGTTTTAATACTCATCACATTTAAACGCAATAAACATATTGAATTATAACTCGAAGATTCAGTTTAGAGTCACAGTAAATGGCAAAAATGACCTTAACGTGTATTAGTTAAGTTAAAGATATAATAATATACTCACCAAATTAAAGATATATGCCGATACACTTACATAAATAGATCATATAAAAATAAAAGATATGGTATAAATCTTGATTTGGTATTAGCATCAACACCACGAAATATAAATACCATTGCTGTATAATTTGACATGTTTAATAATTAGTCTTCTTTGATCAGTTTAATATGTTTTATATATTATGTTACTTTACACTAAAAGTGCAAATTTTGATAAAAAAAATAGAGTATTCTTTCTAAGATTAGCACAAACAAAACATAAGATAATTGGTATTTATATTAATATTTCATAAGGAATGAAATAAAAAAAGAGAAAATATATATTATATAATGTCAAAAAATCACGCTCTTTTCCATATTCAATATTTATATTCATTTCAATAATTCCATTTGGTAACTTATATTAAAAAAAATCTCACATTCATAATTACAATTAGTCGCTAGCTGTGACTATAGAGTTACAACTTGATAAACATGTTGTCAAGTAAATTCACGGTGAACTTCGTTGGGCATCTATTTAAAAATTGGTTAGTTTATAAATGGATTTTAAATTCAAATTTTGTATAGGTCTTGTTATCTAATTGTGTAACGTGGAGTTAATGATTAAAATAATATGAAAACTTATGTCACATCAAATAGGTAGCTTAATAGTGTGTTGTCACATGTGAAAAAAATTGAAATGTAAATTCATTCATGGATGTCCGACCAGAGACAATTGAGAGTATCTATTTAATAAGAAAAATTTCTAATCAGTCTTTCAATAAGTAAACAATTGAAATATAAAAAATTCTTGACCTACAAGAGTGGACAGTGTGATCATTTAGTAATTCTTGCATTTTAGGATATATCTAACATGATGAAATTAAAGCTATAGTAGTGGGTTGTAAACATTAGAATCAATGAAGCCAATTTAAGATGGAGTTAAATATATTTGTATAGGTTACTGGTGGCTACAATATTGGCTGCAATGATATGCCAATCGACACATTTTGGAGTAATCTATTTAATTATAGATATAGGAGCCATTGCAGTTGCGTTATTCATAGGAGAGGTAGATGGAAATAGAGAGTAAATATTATGTGTGTAAATAGAGGTTCATTTAATGGGGATCCTATTTATATATTCACTACCCATCTACAGCGATCTCTCCTCGACTGGGAGTTCAGACTCATAAGGAAAAGAAATCTCAATTTTGGAATAGATTTGGAAGAGTATGAAATGATAATAGGATAAATAGATTAATTGCAGTATAATCAATATTGATTTGTATGTGATTTCATATTACTTAATTGAGTGAGGATATGTATTGGAGTAGATTGAAATGAATTAAGAAAAAGAAATCGGGAGGAGGAAATTCTAGAATCAAGGGAGAGACAAATATGGTAAAGCTTACAAGAAAAAAAATTAAAAAAAAAAAGAAAAGAAAAATTGAGTTGGTTGTGGCGGTTGAGGAAAAAAATTTAAAAAAACAAAGAAAAGAAAAAATGAGTTGGTTGTGGCGGTTGGGGGAAAAAATTAAAAAAAAAGAAAAAGAAAAATTGATTTGCTTGTTGCCGTTGAGTAGATTGAAATGAATTAAGAAAAAGAAAATTGGGTGGAGGAAATTATGGAATTAAGTTTAAGGGAGATGTAAATATCGTAAAACTTGTAAGAAAAAAAAAAAAAAAGAAAATTCAGCTATTTGTGGTAACTGTAGTAACCTCAAGAGTGCGCTATATAATAAGTACCGCGGAAAAATTGCGATGTCTATAGGCACCGCCGCAACTCTTGATGCAGAAATAATATCATAATAACACCCGATTGAGCAAACTAAATATCAATCACTCTATTATTTCTTAATTTATTTATTTAGACAAATTGTTAATACATATCACTCATTTAGTTTATGACACATCTAAAAAATATATCCAAAAAATTACATCGAATTCTAAAATCTCGCTAGTAAATAAGACTCTGTTTTGATTTGCATGAATTGGGGAATAGGGAAAAAAACCAATAGAAAATATTGTGAATAAATTAAGTAAACCCAATTGGGAAAAGTAATATGTTTCAAAAAGTAAAAAAAAAAAAAGCATAATTACCATAAATAGTGAATTAATTACTCGAAATGCTACTGTACCTTCAAAAACTTATCTCAAATACATTTGTACTTTTGAACTTACCTGAAGTGTCACTATACTTTCAAAAGATTATCTCAAATGCCATTATATTTTAAAACTCACCCGATATGCCACTGAACTTGTGAAAATGTTATCTCGTTTACCACCCCTGTTAAAAATGTAACTGACTTGATGACATGACTAACGGAATTTACCACGTGACATCTTTACAGTTATTTTTTTAACTTAGTATTTACGAAGTGACAAATGAGATAATATTTTCACGAGTTTATGAGGAAAGTTTTATAAAGTATAATGACACTAAAACTTTATAAAATTTTACAAAACTTTCTTCATATACCACTAAACTCGTGAAAATATTATCTGATTTGCCACTCGATCAACACCCAGTTAAAAAATAACAGTCAAGATGTCACGTGGTAAATTCTGTTAGTCATATCATCAAGTCAGTTATATTTTTTAACGGAGGTGGCAAACGAGATAATACTTTCACAAGTTTAATGGTATATCAGGTAAATTTTAAAGTATAATGATATTTGAGATAATTTTTTGGATGTACAGTGACATTTCAGGTAAGTTTTAAAATACAGTGATATTTGAGATAAATTTTTGAAAATACAGTGATATTTCAGATAATTAACTAATAAATAATTCATAAGATGGTATATCGCAAAATTTAAAGTGACTATAAACAGCGCATAAAAAAAAGTAGGAAAATAGCAGGCACAGCTGCCTTTAAGAATATATACATATATATATATATATAGATATATATAGATCGATAGATTAGTCGATGGGTTGATGAGCGACTCTTGGTGTGCACGCACATCGCCATTTACCGTTGGCTGTGAAACCGCGTAAAACGGTCAACTTTACAAAAATCAACCCATTTTTTTCCCGGAGAATTCCCTAAAAAATTGCAGTTTAAGCAGAAGAGAATCAGATCCCGCGTTCTAGAATTCGTTAATTGATCACAGTCGTTTCATTCTCCTTTTACATTCAACTTGAAATTGAGTCGGATAATAATAATAGTAATCCTTTAATGCTCTGTGTTTTGTCGTATGTATGTGGGTTTTCGGGTGACAATGGAATTGGGAAATTTTGGCAGTAGCTATTGAAAGTGAAGGGTGGGGGGAGGGAGAGTAGAAATGGTGTTGCTTTTGTTGTTTGTGTTTTTTCTTGGGGCTCTGACAGTTATTGCTATGGAAGCATTGGGGCTGTGGATTTTGATTCGCATATTAAACCAGAGAGTTGAGCGACAACAAGGTAAAGAGAAGGCTTCTCCATTGGCGGACGAACTCTATCCAACTGCGAACCAAGACATTCAGG
>CAVNYN010280838.1:0-67840 GCA_963692815.1 Nyctanthes arbor-tristis | reverse complement strand
TATATATATATATATATATAGCAGAATGTGGTGGGACGTGTGACAGTATTTTTTTTGTTAAACTACGTTATAAGATTATTATTTAACTAATAATTGGTTCCAGATTATTTTTAAACATAATTGTGTTATATGATTTATGATTTTGTAATTTAATTCATTTGATTATAAATTATTAGTTTCAATTCGAGATCATTTTCTTATATAGATTAAAAAGTATTAAATATTAAATTAAGTTATATTAGTTATTAGTTTAAGATGATGATGATGATGATGATGATGGTAATAATAATAATAATAATAATAATATCAATTAAGTTCGTTTTCCATCTAATATGTTAACTTTTAATGAAACAATTTAAACTATTTCAACACATAATTATTCTTATAAAATTCATTTTATTTATTATTAGTAAAGTCTCTTTTACAATTCTAATAGAAACTAGATTTTTTCACCCGTGCAACGGGTAGAGTTATATTGTACATTTATATTAAAGTTGACGTGTGAGTGTGTATATCATGTCATAAATAAAGTACAATATATCAGTTACATTATATAAAATTACAAATTGATATGTAAATTATAAATCACCATGTGATCGATATTTGTAGTAAAATACCTGAGTCTATAATTCTGGTTTCCTCCAAACATGTCGTACAAGTTCACACATCTAACCTATGTAAAGTTGTAATAATTAGTAGTTAAATAATCATATCACAATTAACTATTACAACTATGAGTCTAGCCTCTCACTCATGCGTCGTATGGGAAGATTAATTAAAAAAATCAATAATAATGAATAATAAAATATTAAACAGATACGTATAATCGAATTTGTATAACAAAGTTAATAAATATACAGTTTTAATTTAGTATTTGACACGTTAAATTAATAGTTTATTAATAATATATTAATAATTACCTACTTATATACTCGATTAATGCTTTACTATATTTTACTTTTAAATTATCTAAATTATTTAATATTATTACTTAACAGTCTAATAATATGCACCGGATATATATATACTCGTATTTGCTTGATACATGTTCAGATAAAAATTTTCATATTCGCTTGATACCTGTTCATATAAAAATTTTCATACCTATAAGAAAGTACCTACTTGACGTACCATTTTTATGAGTAAAATTCAAAATTGATAGTTATAATTAAAGTATTAAACAGAGATAGATTAGTAAAGAAATGCAAGTTTGACTTTTTAATATAAAAAGGGATCATGTATGTGGGGGCATCCTAAAAAGAAAAATGAGACCAAATAATCGAGATAGATGTAGTAATTTTTTTGTGTAGTTCCTTTTCTTCCTTTGGATTTCATGTCACTTTGTTCACAAAGTTTTCGCTAAAATTTATTGTTATCTTCTTTAAATTAAATTATCGACGTACGAATTCAAGATTGATTAAGAATCAATTAATATTCAACCCGTACATTGCATGAAATGGTAAATTCCCAATATTTCATATTAATAAAAATTCATTACATAAGTTGCATAAAATAATAAATGGTTACAATAATAATTAAATCAAATGAAATAATAACATGAATTTAATCGATATTTTATAGTCTTCACATCTATAGAGAAAAAAAGACAAAGAAAATAGATTATTTGCATCCTCTCCAAAAAAAATATTGATAGTTACTTGTTTATGTACTCGATTAGAACTTTACTATATTTTATGTTTATATCATCTAACTTATCTACATATATATATTAAGTTTATATGAGCTAACTTATTTAATACTATTAGTTAACAGTCTAATTATTAGTATCTTAATAAAGCTTTTCCCCAATTCTTTGGTTATATTGTGGAATCCTAGAATTATGGGCTTAAGCACTGTTTATTTATTAAGTGAGTTAATTGCTTGCTAAATATGAGAGGAAATTAACAAAAGCTAATATTGTTCGGATGCATCTATAATTACCCAATTTTTCTTAAAGGATTAAACTAAAACATTTAGCACCAACTCATTTTATCTTTCGTTTTTCGATAATTTTTTGACATAATATAATAATTTGGGTCAATTTATAATCACATATATCCTATGTGTGAACCTAGTGAACATGCTCTAATTAAGACTAATCATACCCAATAACCCATACAAATAATATTTACTGTCCATGAAACATTTCCATACGGCCAGCTCAAAAAACTCAATCTATAGTTGGCAAAACCCATTATGTACATTATGTGATGGGAAACTATATTGACACTACACTTTCTACTAATTACATCACATTATATTTGCAATAAATATCCTTATACTGTATTTTTATTATATTTGTATCAAAACTTTTTTTTTTCAATTGCATTTTTACCAAAAACTTTCTATTAATAAACAAATATTCCCTTGTTAAAAAATCTTATTAATCTATTTAAACTAATGATAATACATGTACCTTTTGATTTTCTTTATAATTTTTTACCCATTTTTTAATATTTAGAGCACTTTTACAATGAAATTTTATATAGAAAGAAGTTATAAAAAATAATATGTGATAATTAGTTGGAGATTAAAGAAAAAAAGACAAAAGAAAAGTTGTGAAGATAAATGTGACAATTAGTAAAGATTAGAGGCATTTAAAGTAAATAAGATGTGATGTGATTAGTAAAAAGTGTGTTGTCAATATAACCACCTTTATGTGATTACCAAAAAAGAGGGTAATGAAGGCAAAAATAAGAAACTTATTCAAAAATAACCAAAATTTTAAAAAAATTAATAACAAATTTTAGCGGATATTTCGAAAAGCTACTGGAACATATTTCTTCAACAGTCAGCTCACTTTGGTTGGATCCAAATTTCAATAAGAACCCAATTACAAAATTGAGTTTTTCATGATCCCTCAAGCCAAATTAAAGCTCCAGATTTTGAGTAATCAATCATTGTGATTGCTCTTCGTTGAAGGCCATATCACTCAAAAATAAGTGTAAAAGCTTAAGCATATGACTCCAATGGTAAGAAAATCTAACATGTGCTCCTCAAGCCAGTTATATCCAAATCCCTATATTCTCTAACTTTCTGAGAAACTAAATGAATTCCCTGTTCATATCTTCCTGCAAAAAATAAGGAAGCAATAAACTTAATAATAAAGAGTGGTTTAGCTTTCAAAAGCTAACATCTTTAATTTCGAAACACCACCAATCATACTTAAAAACCTCTAGTGCTTCCTTGTAAGTTTTTCCTATTTTATTTTTCTACTGTGCCATAATTGCATAATAGTTAGCCAACAACACTTTATCATCATTCAACAACATCAAATTCTAAGGTAGAAATGAAGAAAACTTTGAAGCTTTCAAACATATGCTTTCAAAGCAGCACAAAACATGGATACCAGATATTGCATCATAAATCTGCTATGTAATTTAACAGCAAAAAAGACAAAACTTCATTCCTCAAATGTATAGCCATGACTACCACTATAGGAGTCAAAGACGAAAACTTCCCCTAGCCAAGAACGACTATATCCATGGAAAATTGAAATAACTATAATATTAGATTAGATTTGTATAACAGAAATTGGAGTAGGCATATTCATGTCTTTTATTAAAATAAAGGTGCCAAACCTATATACAGAAACAACAAATAAAGAATGCATGTGCGTAGGAAATATATTTGAAGTAAAGAGTATGACTCTAATTCGAGATAGATAAACATAACATACTTTAATTTGTATTGGTCAACTAAAGCGATAGCAATATAATATCCAGACAGAATAAGGTCTGAAATTTCTTATAGACTAATAGATCTACATTATAAATAAGAGAGATTGTGCCATATATTAAATTGATATAGAAAAGATAATTTAGAAAAATAAATAATTGAGATATTTATTGAAAGCTTTAATTCAAATGGCCGAAATTAAAAAAAAATGAACAATCCAGCTAATTGTTTCATCATGCCAATATTCCAAAATTAATAAAACCACGAAGCTCAGCAATAGCAAGAAGAAAACCAAGAAGCACAATTGCTAATCTCCATTACTATAGGTTAACATGAATATGAAACCACCCATCTCAGCATCTCCCACATACTTTAAATATATTGCAGCCAGGGAGGGTTCCATGATGAAGCAATATACCCCAAGCAGAAACATCAAGAGCCCCTTTACGAAACTATGATATGACAATAAAAAGCTATAATCAGATAACATAAATCATCATTGGAACATGAAAACATTGTCAAGAAGCTTAAATAGAGATGTGCTGTACGCTCACACACAGAGGAATATATTATGCTACCATACAATTCTATATCTTTATTCATTGAACAAAATCTCAAATCAACACTTTTTATCTTAAAATTCACGTCCATTTTCAATGAAACTAAAATATGCTTTCCAACATGAAATTCATTTTGAGTAGGAATCTAAAAATACTTCTTCCACAATATATCCTATTTATCCACTTTCAATCCTGCATATATGCCCGGTTTGTCAAGGAGAAAACCCATGATATTGATAGTAATTGAAACTGCATATATTTGGGGAAATGATTAGAACTGATAGCTAAAATCACATTATTTCACTATAAAAAGGCTAAAATTCTAATTTATGGAAAAGAGATAAATTATTGTGTAATTCTTCATACTCTACAAAATAACAATGTTTGTCAAAAGTGCACTTATAATGACATTCAACCTAAATTTAGTTAGAATAATATTAGATGCACTCTAAGAGCATTAGTAGCATTCACAATTGTACTGCCAATATCTAAATATTCATTTAAGAAAATTTAAAAATTAAAACCAACTAAACAAAACTCAAATTCTTGTACCCACTCAATCTCTTCTTGAATTCACTTTAAGTGTTCATACCAAATTCCTGAATCCACCAGCCTCTAGACCAAATTTCAACTAATCGACCCTTGAAATCGATAGCCCAAGTGCATATAGACACTCCTTTGTCAAAGAAAATAAATCGCTTAGATTTTAGAATTGATTCAGGAAATTAAGATGCATATCGCAGATATTTTAGCGTTGATTCGTGAAATTAAGATGCGTGTCTTTCTAGGTCGTCTGAGGAAAAGGAAGAATGAGAATAAAAAACGGGGGGAAAAATGGACGATATAAAACCAAAAACATGGAGAGAATTAATCAATTACAATAGTGGATTAGGAAATAAAAATCACCAAATTCTGGAAAGGGAAAGATGGGAAGAAAGAGAAGGGAATCTGTAGCGAAAATAGGGAAAAATGAAAAATCTGAAACGTAAGACAGGCACATCACGAAAGGTACCGAAAAAGACTTACCTCGAGAGTTACAACAGTGACATGGGCGGGAAAAAAAAGAAGGCCACTTAAGTGCCTTTATATATATATATATAGATATATAGATATGTAGATATAGATAAGAGCATCCACATTGGTGGTGGTTGGTATCAGCATTCTTATGTAGGGACCCCAAGTGAGCTGGGCGACGTTTGGGCCGACCAGAACCATTTGACCGAACATAAGTAGTGGATAAATGGACGCAGCAAGCCTAATATAGGGTATTTGAGATCAGACAGATGTTGTCCGAAAAGCAATAGGTGCGTGAAAAGCACATAAGCAAGTTGGAAGTTACAAGTAATTATTAGGACAAAAGTTAGTTGAACCTTGTACTTCGACATTTCAACTTAGTCCTTGTCCAAACATGTTGTGTAAAATTCCCAAAGCTCCCTGATGGCCATCTATAAATAGAAAACTGGGGGTGTCAAGTGGAGGAGGCTTTTTGGCCTAAAATAGAAAGTCTTAGAGAGATACTTTTGTAATACGCTTGTTTAGTTCTGAACACGTCTCCTAATCAAACCTCTCCGATTTCACACTCTAACAAACCCAGTTCCTGTAAGGAACTCTAATCAACCATCACCTCCACGTTATAAACATCTTGCTGACTTGGATCCACGTCAGAACTCAACGTCAACAATTGGCACTAGAAGAAGGGCCTCACTTTTTTACGAGTAAGGCCCACACTAGTATTTCAGCTCACCCCACATCAAGATTATGTAAAAAGGATGGTGATGAATCGTACCACAACTAGAAATCACGAGGAAAGTCACTTGGTTCCTCCATAATAGCAACAATGCGGCAGGTGAAGGCAACCAGCATGGACATGCCAACCCTGAACTTAGAGCTCTCTAGGCTTGGGTAGAGTTTTTGCACTGGGAGCTGGAAAGGATGAGACAACAGCCACCTCCACTGTTAGCCCAAGGTCCTGCTCGCCAGGAAGATATGGTTGAATCAACCCATCATGGACATTTACCGGTCCAGGCACCAGGGCCTCGTCATGTAAGAGCACAACAACCTGCTACCTCCCATAGCTGTATGGGGGAGAACCGTCACTTTGGTCCTTGTGGGGACGACATGAGGTGTGAAAACAGTATGTCTAATAGACTGGGACCTAATATGTCAATGAACAAAGAAACAAATCCTTTACCAAAGCACAGACCTCAACAAAGTCGATCTCATCATTCACGGAATGCAGGTAGCCAATTAGACAGACGGAGCCAACGGAACGATGATGTGCTTTCCCACCCCCAAACTGTAGAGGAGATCGGAAGAGCACACGTCAAGGCTCTGCAAACGGGTGGCCAAACTGGGAAGTTGGTAGTAGAGAATATCTCAGAACAAAGAAGTTACAGCCCCATCACCTTTCGTAGCATGGATACAAGCCTGCCCCAACAAGGAAAAGATTAAAACCCTAAACATCGCTATATATGCCGGGACAACTGACCCAGTTACGCACATTCACAAGTTCACGGCGTGGATGGAGTTACACGGAGTTAGTCAGGCCATTATGTGTAGAGCATTCCCTACTATGCTTGTCGATGGTGCACATCACTAGTTCCTAGCACTTCCAACAGGGTCGATTAACTCTTGGTCAGACCTGTCATCTCTATTCATGGCAAGACCTGTCATCTCTATTAACGGCAAACTTTATAGATCGGAAGAGCGAAGCTCTGTTAGTAGTTAAGCAAGGAAAGAATGAAAAGTTGAAGGATTACTTGGCTTAATTCAAGAAGCAGGTTATGGATACCGATCAAAGTGTCTAACGATGCAATCCTACTGGCAGCAACCTCCGGTCTCCTACATAACTCGATGTTCTGGTGGTTGGTCCACGAGGATGGCCAAAAAACATATCATGATCTTTTGAGTAGGATGGAAAGGTACATAATGGCTGAGGAAGCTAATGCCGCCATGTTGGGTGATAAGACCAACAAGAAATTAGAAAAGACGAACAAAGATCAAGAGCCTTTTGGCCGCAACGGAAATCAGAATAGGAGGATTGAAAACCGAGTGGCGGACCGTTTCAAGCTATATCAACCAAAGCTAGAACCACCAGCTATAACCCACCTGCTAAACACCACACTAGAGCTAATCCTTATGTCCTCTAGGGACAACTATCTACTACCAAGGCACCGGTCCATCTGGAAGGATCCATCACAGCTAAATCCCAGCAAATATTACTAATACCACCACTCAATCAGAAATGAGATGCATGACTGTCGTGATTTAAAAAGTGAGATCCAGCGCCTAATTGACAGAGGTCATATACAAGAGTATGTGCCAAGAAAAGGACACTAGGTCAATATACGACCACCTCTACCAGCACAGAAAGTTCTACAACTGGACGTTCCATGGTGCCTGTAGCAGACATCTATGTATTTGGTAGAAATCAAACTATTGAAGGCTTACAGAACCAAAGGCGACGCCTGGTCAGAGAGGCTTGCACTAGTTATCAATTGGTTACTTTTAGCATGAGACCGGAAGAGATAGCTAGAGAATCTTTCGGGTTCACAGAAGTAGATGTGGAAGGAGCCATACATCCCCATGATGGCCCCTAGTCATAACCATGTCACTATCAAGGGTCGAGATCCATCAAACCCTAGTTGATAATGGAAGTGTAGTGAACGTTTTAGTCTGGTAGATGTACCAGAGAGTGAGTTTAGAGGAATGTCATCTTTGACCGTATTGGGGGCGATCCAGGGTTTCAGAGGCTAATCCATAACTCTCTAAGATTAATAACATTGATGGTTGAATTAGGTGATGAACCTAGAGTGCGCCGAACTCTAGATGATTTTATTACGATTGACTTGAATTCCAAATATAATGTAATCCTGGGTCCCCCATATTAATGAAATTCAAGGCGGCAACCTCAATATATCATTACATGATGAAATTTCCTACCACACATGGGGTCCGGGTGGTGTGAGGTAATTAGAGGATGGCAAGAGAATGTAATTTAGATATACTCCCCAGACATGTCGCCACTCTTAAGCGCAAGCAGGAGCTAGAAGATGGCGATGGCTCCCTTAACCCAAGGATAGAAGGTCACAAAGACATTACGACAGAACTGACAGAGGCCGTGGTTCAAATATCAATGGAAGAAGCGAGACTTGAGATCTAATTGCAGATCAAGGCTGACTTAAAGGAACCTGTGAGATCAGAACTCATTTCTTTTTTGGAAAAGGAATTTAGATGTGTTTGCGTGGTCCCATAAGGATATGGAGTGTGAGTTCGCATGCCACAAGTTAAACACTGACTTGGATGTGAAGCCGAAACAACATAAAAGGCGACCTTTGAATGGGGAATGATATGAGGCTCTGGCAAAGGAAGTGATTAAGCTCCTTGGGAATCATTTTATCTGTGAAGCAAAGTACCCAGTTTAGGTGGCTAATCTGGTCCTCGTTAAGAAAAGCAATGGTACTTGGCGTTTATGTATCGACTTTATGGACCTCAACAAAGCCTGTTCGAAAGATAGCTTTCCTTTACCCTGGATAGATCAGATGGTCGACGCAACAGCTGGGCATGAACTCTTGAGCAGAGTTCATGGACGCTTATTCAGGATATACTCAGATTCCAATGCATGAAGTAGATTAGGAACATACTCCATTTATCACTGATCTTGAGTTATATTGTTACCAAATGATGCCATTTAGGTTGAAGAATATGGGTGCCACGTAACAGATGCTAGCGAATAAAATGTTTTCTAACCAAATTAGCAAGTCAATGGAAGTATACATTGATGATATGTTGGTTTGATGATATGTTGGTTAAGAGTACTAAATCAAATGATCACATCACCCATCTTTAGCAAATGTTCAACATCCTTCAGACTTATAAAATGAAGTTGAACCCACAGAAATGTTCATTCAGTGATGGCTCAGGAAAATTCTTAGGATATACGGTCAATCAACGGGGCGTTGAAGCCAATCCTGACAACACTTGCAACACCTCTGGTTCTATCTAAGCCACAAGAAGGAGATACGCTTGTGTCAGTATCTACTGCTCTGTATTGATTAGAACTAAAGATGACAATCAGAAACCACTGTACTATATCAGTCAAAAGTTAAAAGAAGCGGAACTTTGATAACCAGCTATTAAGAAACTTGCATATGCATTGGTAATCTCGACTAGAAAGCTCAGACCTTATTTCTTGCAACATCAGGTGGAATTACTCAACAATTATCCTCTACAACAAGTGCTCCAGAAGCCCAATACATCCGGGAGTTTAATGAAATGGTTTGTAGAACTGGAACAATTTGATATCATTTTCAAACCCTAGATATCAATCAAGGGATAGGCTGTAGTTGACTTTGTAGTCAAGCTTTCACAACTGTTCGAGGTGACAACAGACTAGCATGAACTCTGGGATATGTTTGTCGATAGATCAGCAACTGAAAGTTGTTTAGATGCAGGAATAGTCGTAATTGGACCGGGTAACGAGACGCTCTGTCAAGCCGTGAGGTTTAGTTTCCCAACTACAAACAACAGGGCAGAGTATGAGGGACTTCTCATTAGACTAGACATGGCCAAAGTTCCTAGGGATCACACACGTTGTAGTGCACAAT
Organism: Nyctanthes arbor-tristis; assembly: GCA_963692815.1. Taxonomy (NCBI): domain Eukaryota; kingdom Viridiplantae; phylum Streptophyta; class Magnoliopsida; order Lamiales; family Oleaceae; genus Nyctanthes; species Nyctanthes arbor-tristis. The sequence goes on along the minus strand of CAVNYN010280838.1, from coordinate 57,996 downwards.
GATTCACAACTTGTGGTAAACCAAATCAATGGCGACTTTGAAACAAAAGAACTGTGGCTAACATAGCATTGTGAAAAGGTGAGAGCAAAAGTAAAGAATTTTGTCACCTTCACACTCTAGTAGGTTCTCCCATCCCAAAGTAGGCACATAGATACATTGGCAGGGTTGGACACAAGTGTTGGAACTGAATTCCTGACAAGCGTACACATCGGAAGATTGGATAGATCCGCTTTAGATCAGCTTGAGTTAATCCATGACTTAGTTGTGCGTTTGGGAGATTGGAGAGAGGAGATCATGAAATATCAGGCTGATGGAACTGAGCCCAGGACCGTGTCAAAGCCTGCCAATTATGGATCCAAGCTGCAAGGTTCACTCTTTTGAATGGCGAGTTGTATAAGAGGAGGTACTCACAGCCCTTACTCTACTGTTTGGATTAGGAGGAAGCACCATATGCACTAACTAAAGTTCATTGCAGGATATGTGGAAATCACTCAGGAAGATAGGCTTTGGCTTTCAAGGTATTAAGGCAAGGGTATTATTGGACAACAATGAAAAGGGACGCGGTGGACCTTGTCTGGAATGTTAGTTTTTTGATCCAATCAACAAGTCCCCACCCAAAGAGCTTAGTCTAATGCAAGGCCCATGGTGATTCGCCAATGAGGTATTGATCTGATCGGACCACTTCAGCTAGGAAAAGGGTCAACATAGTATGCTATCGTCGCAACACCAAATGGGTAGATGTAGAGGCTTTTGCTTGAATCATAGAATAGAAGACTACAGACTTTGTATGGAGATCAATCACCTGTCGATTTGGGATCCCGTATACACTGGTCACAGATAATGGCCGGCAACTTAACAATGCCAAGTTTCGACATATCAACAACTTAAAATCAAAAACTATTATGCCATTCCCAATCATCCTCAAATGAATGGACAAGACTAGGCTATCAATTAGCAGCTCCACTCTAAGAACACAGTTGGAGGAACTGAATGGAGCTTATGTTGAAGAATTACCATCAGTACTCTAGTCTTACCGTACCATAGCTAGAACCGCAACTGGTGAAACTCTATTTTCGATGACATTCAGAACAGAGGCAGTGATACCATTAGAAATTGGGATCCTCTTGGTGAGAGTTCAATAGCATGATCCCAACACAAACTCGGAGTTTCTTTGTGCTAAGTTAGATTGGCTTGATGAGAAGAGACTTGGAGCAAAAATGCGCAACGTTGTTTACAAGCAACAGAATCAGAGGGTCAAAGTTAGCAAATTTGAAATTGGGGGTCTCATGTTGAAACATGTACATCCTTCTTTTAGAGCATTGCAAAGACCTTGGAAGGGACCCTACAAGGTTACAGAAATCCTACCGAATGGCGCCTACAAACTGAAATATCTAAGTGGCAAAGTTGTACTCTATCCATGAAATGTATCTCAAAAGATAATATCAGTAGATAAGGCAGGCCCCGAGTCATCTAGTCCCCATCAACGCTTGAAACCTATATGTAATCAAGGCTACTTAAAGCTACTTTCCTTTCTTACTGAGCATAAACTTCGCCAATTTAAAACTTCTCAAAGGCTCGTTGCACCCAATTAGGGAAACAAAACTCCCTAGGCTCGTCAAGCCCAACTGATCCACCTTTCTCTAGTCAAATCTCAAAGGCTCATTAAGCCCAATCAGGGAAACAAAATTCCCTAGGCTCACAGAGCCCAACTGGCGCATCGTTCCCTAATCAAATCTCACAAGATCATTGATCCCAATCAGGGAAATAAAATTCCCTAGGCTTGCGGAGCCCAATTGGGGCATCATCCTCCAGTCAAATCTCAATGGCTCATTGAGCTCAATCTGGGAAACAAAATTCCTTAGGCTTGCCAAAACTGATAGGAGCATATTCTTCTCAAAGCTCAATTAGCAAGAAAAAGTTCCCAAAAATAAACAACACTGGTAGTCTAAACACTTAGTGAATGTTATCATAATACCCAAAAATGAAGAATTTTAGCTCAGCCAAAACTAGCCGACTTGCAATTGGGGCAATATGGGTGGAAAATTATGAATCTGAGATCAGACGAAATCATCCTATCTGGGATATGCCGATTAGAGTCGCATGGCCAATAAGAGTCACATGGCCTATCAAGTTATTGTAGCATTTATCAGAGTTGCCTGGCTAATCAGGTTATTGTAGCATTTGCGTAATTTAGGAAGTTTAACACTTAGAAAAAAATTTTTTCAACGCTTTAACACTTGGAAAAATTTTCAGGCAGTTCAAGACTTATAAAAATTTCATTACTAAGTATGTAATTCATGCAACAATCTAATAAACGGTAGGCCAAAAATAATAGTCTAACCGAGGAAGTCCTAATCGGTCATAAGATCTGGTCGGACAAAATTAGCTGATCACAATTTTGCGTAAAAATGAGAAATCTAGGTAAAGTGTGATAGGCTAAAATCAGCCGAGCAGAGTTTCGAATGTTTCCTGGGTCAGATCACAAATTTGTCTTGTTTTAGAAAAAAAATTTTTGAGAAGCAAATTTAGATCAATGTGATATAAAATTAGTTGAAGTCCCAGAAATAACAAAAAATTTACAAAGCATTGAGCTATATGAAGATCAAAAGTCTGAGACAGTAGAAGCAGCTCGGCCTTAACCCTCTTTTTGGTTACTGCATTTAGTTTGATTGTCAGCTACTACTCCGGTAGGCAATTCCCTGGATCGGCATCACTGATGATGTGTACAACAGGTCTAGAGTTTGGTCAGTAGTGCCATCCTCCAAAGTTTCATCTTCGTCTTTGACCATGATATCGGGCTCAGCCGCCTTTTGTTTCTCAAAGTTCGGACTTCAGCTTCTTATACCCTTCTATAAAGGAGCTGAGATCGGCTTCAAGTAAGAGAGTCTTCACCTTCCGGATCATTTCCTTTTGACCCATTAGGTAGGAGTCCAGCTGGTTAGCCTTATATAACTTTTATTTATAGAGCTCTAGCCTCCTCCCATGCCATGTTCAATTCAGCCTAGAGGTTGGACATGATTGTCTTGAAAATTTTCTCCAAAACTTAGGACCTGTTTGGTACATTTTAGTTTGTAATTTATAAATCCACCTATCATAATTTGACTTTTGATTTGACAACTACTCAACAATCACCACATATTTCAAACTACAATTAAATCTCTACCACTCATTTCTACTCATTATAAATTCCTTTTATAAATTGATTTTATAAATCTAACTAAACGGGTCCTTAGATGTTGGAAGTATGGTTTTGGAGATCCATCAACTAGCCGGACTTTTCATTCTCTAGTTCTTATTCAGCCTTAGACAACCTTTTCTTCAAAATGGCCATGACAGCCTTGTCCTTGTTTGATTCTTTTTGGAGATGTTTATTAGAATCCATCATTGATTGAACCTTGGAACGAGAGTGGGAAAGGGCAGTCACAAGATGAGTGGCCAAAGCTATGGCCGAATTAACGGATTCTAGAGCAGCAGTACTGGCAAATCTTTTCTCGTCTTTCTTTGTCTAGCTCTGAACAACAGTCTTATAATAACCCTTGATACTGGTCAGCACTTTTTCAAAGGCCTCAAGTCCAAGTGTGTGTACTGACCTCGCATCACAGTAGACCTTTGAAAGTCGATCCCTATACTTGGCAAACTCAGAAGCTCTGGTCAGGTAGATAGGCAGGTAGAACTTTAATTGATTCTTGTTCTGACATGAGGAAGTAGAGGCCGGATCTCATATTGTGACCCCAGAATGGCTGACACTGTGTGGAGTGACCTTGGTTTTCTTTGAAGGGGCTACTAGGGTCAGGTCGGCTCCTCTTTTCTTGGAGGCATCGAGGGAAGAAGTGGCCCCATATCTATTCAAAAGCGACTTCCCAGCTATGGTCAGGCTGTTTGACTTGCTTTTGTTGGCTCTGAAGGCGGCTGCAACTTTCGTGTTGTTTACTACTTTCTTTTTTCTAGTGGGTCAATAACGGATATTGTCCTTTGAGATGAATAGAGAAAAGACATGCATTAGTAAGAAAAAAAATTCTATAGGAAGCCTAAGTAGAGGAAGGAGCAAGGCCGACCTGGTACTTTTCGAGAAACCTCAGGGTGGAGTACGAGATCGGTCAGTATAGTCAGTCTGGATTTCCACAAATTTTGAGGGGTGAGAATTTGCCTGTAATCTGTGCTAGTTGGAAAATCTTCTGAGAGAAGTTTGTTGAAGAGTGCAAGCCGATCCTCTGTTCAGAAATCTTTGACGTTCCCTGCATTTAAGGAATTATTCTTTTTCCCCTTTATTTTTTTTCCGTGTGCAGTTGTTTCATCCCAGCATTGTTCTGCACGCGAAGAGCTTTGTTCTATATGGATAGTACCAAATTCTTAGACAAGGTTCATTTTAGATTAGCGAAAGAGGAAAACATATAAGTCATTTTTTGTTTTGCATCTTGAACAGAAGTTAAAAAACTTCATTACTTCATTTTTCAAATTACCACGTATTTTTTTTTTTTACTAATCACTATATTCCATGCAACGCACGGGAGTGCAACTAGTATAATATAATAGTATAATATAATATTATATGAAATAATATTATTGGTTCTGCTTTGTTGGCTGATTCTTTACTGACAAAACTATTGATTTCACTGCAATGAAAACTACTGTGTTCCAATTTTTTTACCTGAGTATGGATATTATGTGTTCATCGGAGTCTAGAAATTAATTTTTTCACCCTTGTTGGGTCTGTATCAAAGATCTCGAGTTTGGATATTATGTGTTCAAATTTTTTTCACCTGATCGATGTGAAAAAGGTTCTAGAAAGCTGTGGACATTTGATCAACACCTTTTGCTGCTCAAGCACTTGTATGAGAATGAGAATCTCTTGAAGGTAGAGGTGCTTCACTTGAGTTTTTAGGTCCAAATTCATGATGTTCCTGCTAGTTTTCATTCAGACAAAGTTTTCATTCATGTTGGCAACTTTATAAGCCAATTTGTTTCATCTGATTACAACAATTTTACCGGAGGCTGGAAAACTTTTCTGCGAGCTAGAGTCCTTATTGATGTTCATTTTCCACGTAAGAGAAAAATGAAGCTACGAAAGGCGGGTGGAGATTGGGTGTGGGTGACTTTCAAATATGAGAAACTACATGCACTCTATTTTTTCTATGGCAAGCTTTGGTATTCTGATAAATTTGTGTGAAATTGTTTGAGTTGCTGGTTGATCAGATTGATCAAATGGAATGTCTATATGGCCCTTGGTTGTAAGCTTTAACTGTCTGGAGTGGAGGACAAACTGGGGATCGTTGGCTTCATAAAGGTTCGACGGCACATGTTGGTACTAATTATGGTAAGGCTGATGTTATGACAGTGGACAACATTGATTCTTTAATAAGTACCAATGTTTTTTCCAAGAATAAAGGGAAAGCTACGGCTTGCATGGCTGGTGATATTGATTCTAATCAAAGTGAGATGATTCTGCCTAATCATTTAATGTAAAAAAATCCTTTATTTAAGGAAGGTTTGGAGCAGGAGGCTTTTGAAGCGGATGTACCTGAGGGTCATGGCTTGGTTATCATGGATGAAAAAAGTCCTAGAATTGAGGCCCACTTTATTGTGTATGCACTGATTAACTCTTGAACAAAGTTCTAGATGGTCCAAAAAATGTGCATGGGGTGGGCTCTGCAGAGCAGGCCCACCAATTGAAATGAGTATTCTCAATTGGAACTATAATGGAATGGGCAGTCCACGAGCAATTCAAGTTCTTATGGACCTTGTGTCCAATAATAAGCCGATTTTATTTTTCTTTTTGAGACTCTATCTTGTAATAAAAAAATGCAATTAATAAAAATATCATTTGGTTTACGAAGGCTTGTTTACTGTCAATTGTATTGGGCATAGTGGTGGTTTAGCCCTATTGTGGAAACAACAATATATAGCTTCTCTTGTTAGTTGCTCTCGCTTCCACATCGGCATTAAAGTATCATTATTTATCCAACCTTAGTGGTTTCTCATAGGATACTATAGCATACCTAATTGGGCTAGACATTGGGAGAGTTGGGATCCTTTAAGACTTATCTTCTTCATCCTCTCTCTCATGGGTTTGTATCGGTGGCTTTAATGATATATTGTTTAGCTATGAAAAGTTTGGCCAACATGATCATCCTAACTAGGTACTCAATGGATTCCATGATGCTATTGAGGACAGTAATCTTTTTGATCTTGGTATAGTTGAATATAAATTTACGTGGTTTAAAAATCGATGGATGAATAATTAGGTAGAAGAACGACTTGACAGAGCTTTTGCTACTTCGGAATGGTTGGCCCTCTTTCCTGATGCTTAAGTTTTAAATCTTGCTATTTATTCTTCGGACCATTCACCAATATTTCTTTAGCCGTGGCCTCCTTCTACTACAGCCTTCAACTGCAAATTCAGGTTCAAGAATCATTGGATTTTTGAGGGTTACTGTAAGAACCTAGTTAGTTCAAGTTAGGATAGAAGTGAAAGTGACTCCTTCTTACATCAAATTGAGAGATATGGGCAGGATTTGTTGCAATGGAGTGGGGCTGGTCAATGAAAGATAAACCAAAAAATTTGACGATCGAAGAAGATAATGGGTTGCTTCATTACCGTACTGATGCCTTTAGTTTATAAGGGTTCAGTTATGCTGAAGGTGAATATTTTAGAGCTCTTCGTCAACAAGAATTATATTAGAAGCAGCACTTTAAAAAATTCCATCCTCATAAAGGGGATTCCAATATGAGGTATTTCCACAAGTCAGCATCTACTAGGGGGAAGAATAATATGTTCCAGCATTTGAGGAATTCGATCAGGGAGTGGATTTTAGATATCAATGGTGTTCAAAATATTATTATGGATTATTTTCATGGCATTTTTTGATCTTCTCTTTCGGATGATGGCATTTTTTCGAGATGTTGTTTTTATTATGCATCATGACAAATCTCTAGGACCAGATGGTTTGAACCCAACTTTTATCAAAATGTTTGGGATATTGTGGGTAATGATGTTACATCTATGTGTTTGGATTGTCTCAATAACTACAGATTTCCTAATCAGTTGCATAAGACCTCCATTGCTCTTATTCCCCAAAAAACTATTCTTGAAAACATGCAAGATTTATGGCCTATTTCTCTATGCTATGTCTTATATAAGATGATTGCAAAGACTTTATCTAATCGACTAAAGAAGGTGCTACTTGATATTATATCATTGATTCAGTGTGCCTTTGTACCGGGCCGTTCTATAATAGATAATATTCTTATTACTTTTGAGGCTCTCCATTTTATGAAACGGAAGAGAAAAGGTAAGAAGGGATTGGTTGCTCTTAAAATTGATATCAGTAAGGTGTATGATCACCTTGAGTGAAGGTTTCTAAAGCATGTGATGATCTGGATGGGATTTCACTCGAAATGGGTGGATTAGATTCAGTTGTGTATCTCGCCTATGGGCTTAAGATATCATACATGGAGGGGCTGAACTTGGACCTATCCTCCCTAAACATGGATTACGCCAAGGCTGTCCACTCTCTATGTATTTGTTTATTTTATGTGCTGAAGTTTATCATCCCTCCTCCAGAGTAAAGAAGCTTCGTGAGTTATCCATGGGTACAAGATTTCTCAAATTGCCCCTATTATTTTTCATCTGCCTTTTGCCAAATATAATCTTCTTTTTTTTCGACCTAATGGACAAGAGTGTGACAAGATCAAAGAGGTGATTTATCGGTATGAATGAGAGTGAGTAATCAAAGAAATCCACTCTTCTTTGGGCATTCATATGTTTCAAGGGCATAATAAGTATCTTGGTTTGCCTTCTATGGTGGAAAGGAAGAAGCGTGAACTCTTTACTTTCATCAAAGAAAGAGTATGGAAGAGCGTTCAGGGATGGAAAGAGAAGCTTTTATCTAGAGCGGGGAAAGAAATTCTGCTCAAGATCGTTGCTCAAGCTATGCCTAATTATATTATGAGTGTGTCCCTACTCCCTATTCAGCTTTGTGAGGAGATAGATCACTTAATGAATAGCTTCTGGTGGAATTAGAAGCAAGGTAACTAGAAAGGCATCAATTGGTTGTTTAGGAAAAAGATGTGAATTCCAAAAAACCGAGGCGGGCTTGGATATAAGAAGCTCCATAATACTAATATTGCTCTTCTACCCAAACATGGTTGGAAATTTCTTTCGAATCCAAATGCTCTAGTGTCGCGTGTTTTTAAAGCATGATGCTTTCCTTCTTCCAGCTTCCTTAAGGCAAAGTAGGGCACAATCCGAGCTTCGTATGGAGGAGTATACTAGCTGTAACGACCCGGTCTACTTTGACATGATATTGTCCGCTTTAGGCCTAGCCCGCACGGTTTTGCGCTTGGGTTCTCCCCAAAAGGCCTCATGTCAGATGGAGTGGATCTCTTAACTTATAAACTGGTCTTCTTTTCTTCACCCAAGCGATGTCGGATTGAGGCTATCACAATCACCCCACCTAAGGGGGCCCATCGTCCTCGTTGGCCACACTTCCTGTTGGGCTTGGCTTTGATACCATCTGTAACGACCCGGTCTACTTTGACATGATATTATCCGCTTTGAGCCGCCGAAGGGTGTGCACGTGGGTCGTGTTCGTGCAGCTCGTACGCGAGCCATGAACTTTGGGTACCAGACGACCACAACTCGATCTATCCAACACCTAATAGACACATTTGATGAAGATGGGCAAATCGAGGCTATGAATGTCCACTTTCACTTCTATATGGCTCGAGGTGGGGACATAACCTTTGATTTATTTTGCGAGGCGCTTTTAGCGCATTGGGGGGCACCTGAGCAGGATGGCACTGCAGCCTTCCCGGTGCCTGTACCCGTACCTGAGCCAGAGGAAGATCCAGAGAAGGATCCAGAGGAAGATCCAGAAGAGGATTCGGGAGAGGATCCAGAGGAAGATCCAGAGGAGGAGATTCCTGAGGAGATGTTTCCGGAGATCCCGGATGAGTTTCCAGATATGATTCTTGAGGAAGAACCAGAGGAAGAAGATGAGGTAGAGCTTTTGGAGGACTCTAAGCCAGACTCGTGCATCACTTGGGAAGACATACCCCCACCGCCTAAGAGGTTTAAGGCATTGAACGGTTGGGTTAGTGATGATGATGACTAGAGATAGGAGATAGCATAGAGTAGTTGTCGTAGTACTTAGTTTCCTATTTTGTAGTTGTTCTTGTTTCCGATTATTTGAGCAATAGACTCTCCTTTGATGTACTCCTCTTAAAGGATTTTCATGAGAGATAATAAATGAAGAATTATTTTTTTTTTATGTTCTGAGTTGTTCCTCTTTATTTTCTGATGTGCTGGAAGGAATGTACTTTTCAAGTTATTACAATGTCGATCTTTGTTTTGCAAGGAAATAGCACGTCCAACACAAATAGACGTCTTAAGAGAACTCATCCATGCTGCGCAAGGATTGGCACAGGCACATGCTCAGGCTCAAGCTCCGGCCCCGGCTCCGGCACCAGCAGTACCTCCGGCTACCCCTGTGGTGCCAGCCATTGACCAGTTCCGTAGGCACCGTCCGCCAACATTTGACGATGAAGGCGGGCCCGTCGAAGAATGGATCCGCTCCATAGAGAAATTTTTTTGCCACATCTCATGCCCTGAGGATCAGAAGGTGATGTGCGCCAAATTCAAGTTGGTCGGTGGAGTTGGACATTAGTGGGAGTCAGCGTCCCATAACAGGACCGACGAGGAACTAAGGAACATGACGTGGGCTCAATTCAAAACTGAGATCACAGACAAGTACTTTCCCCAAGCCCTCCATACTCATAAGGATGTGGAGTTTCTGCAGTTAATGCAGGGGATATGGATGTCACAGCTTATGAGCGGAAGTTTGAAGAGCTGTCCCGCTTTGCCCCACACCTGGTGAGCTTCGAGAACATGAAGGCCCGCAGGTTTGAAAGAGGGCTAAGACCGGAGATCTGGCAAATTGCCAGTGCCTTCGATCTCCCCACTTATGGTGAGGTGGTGAAAAAGGCTCAAACAGTTGCCTACTCAGGAATGAGGGTTGGAACGCAAGCTGCTCAAAGGGATCACGGAAAGAGGAAGTGGTCCAAACTGAACAGGAATAGGAATCAGAGACCGAGACAGTATAAAAGGTAGAACACAGGGTCAAGTGGTGGCCAGAGGAGAGTTGCACCCTTACAATGCTAGAAATGCAAGAAATACCACCCCGGAGAATGCAGAATGGGGCAGAATGTCTGCTATCGCTGCGGCCAGCCGGGCCATTTCTCTTATGAATGCAAAGATGGTGGGCCAAACAAGGGTACGGATTAGGAAAGGAAGGGTGTGACCGGACCAGCACTAATGCACTGGATCCCATTAGAACTCCGATGTTAAGCGAGCTTGGTTGAGAGTAGAACTAGGATGGGTGACACCCTGGGAAGTCCTCGTGTTACACCCCTTTTAATTGTGACAGTCTCAATTCCATATCACTTGGGTAGGGAAAGTGATACCAGTTTATAAGCCATGAGACCCATTACATCTGACATGAGACTTTTTGGGTGAGAACCCAAGAGCAAAACCGTGCGGGCTTTGCTCAAAGCGGACAATATCATGTCAAAATAGAGCGGGTCATTACAGATGGTATCAGAGCAGAGCCCAACTGAAAGTTTGGCCAACGAGGATGTTGGACCCCCTTAGGTGGGGTGATTGTGACAGCCTCAATCCCATATCGCTTGGGTAGAGAAAGTGAGACCAATTTATAAGCCACGAGACCCATTTCATCTGACATGAGGCCTTTTGGGTGAGAACCCAAGAGCAAAACCATGCGGGCTTTGCTCAAAGCGGACAATATCATGTCAAAGTGGGGCGGGTTGTTATACTAGCTGCTCAAACTTTGATTAAAGAGGGGTGTAGGTGGCGTGTTGGTCCGATAAACCAAATTCAAGTATGGTCTGATACCGGATGCTAATGATATTACAGTCAATCAACTCACACTCGAGGGGAATTTATATTGGGATGTGGATCTTCTTAAAGACATCTTTAATGAAATTGATTGTCACCTGATTCTTAGTATTCCCTTGAGCACAAGAAGTTTCCATGATCAAATTATGTGGTTATTCGACCATAGAGACACAGTCTATAGTGGGTATAGCTTGTTGATGAAGACACAATTTGCATAAACCATGCCTCCTGCTGATCCTCTTTGGCAGAAGATTTGGTGACTTAAGATTCCAAGTAATGTCAAAAATATTCTTTAGCCTTCTTCCTCTAATGTTCTCCCTACACATGATTTACTGAGAATCAAAAGGATTCCAGTTGAGGATTGTTGTCCAGCTTGCTGCATTGAAGAACATTTAGTTGCACATTGTTTGGCGGCATGTGATTTTGATGAATTGGTATGGATGACAGTAGGGGTCAGCCTTATTTAGTTAGTAGATTTGAGTTTTAGAGATTGGTTATTGAAAACGTTTGAGGTAAATGGTGATCTCATAGAGCTCGTTGGTATGATTTCTTCGGCAATATGGAGAAATCTTAATGAAACGGTTTGGAAAACTTGTTCTTTCTCGGCGCTCATGGTTGTGGAGCTTGCTCGGGTTTCTTTGCAATAGTCGCATCAAGCACAGCTGCAACACCCTTCAGCAGGTACCTCCTCAGTGTATATAGGTGTACTCAGGTGGCGACCTCTGGTTTATGGCGCACTGAAACTTAATATTGATGCTGCTATTTTTCAAGAAAACCATAAGGTTGGGATTGGTATGGTTGTTCAAGATGAATGTGGCATCTTTGTTGTAGCCAAGGCAGTAGCATGCCTGAGGCTAGGCCTTCTAGGCGGTCACCTAGGGTCCTGAAAGATGAAGCAAAGGCCCATTTAAATTTTCTTTTAAAAAAAAGTTTAGTAAGGCCCAAATCCTAATTTCTTTGTGCATCTCCTTACAACATTTGTTCAATAATTCAATTCAAAGAAACCCTTATTCTCTAAAACTAATTCCGTTTCCTTCAATGGTAAAAGAACAAAAAAATTGAAATTTACTCAATTCAAATATTAATTAAAAAGACGTTCGTTCTGATTCCGTTTCAAGTTTACATGCTATCTAAATTGGTTGAGCTATAGAGGTAAGTTATGGCCTTGAATTTGCAAATGACTTTTTATTACTTTTTAATTAATGTTGTATGTATATTATCTTATTCTAATTAACACACCAACTCACGATTCTCTTTTTGTTCCTTTTCCATATTTGGGTTTTCAAGTCAATTAGTCAAACATCGAAATTAAGCACTACTCAATCAGGTTCTATTGTTCCACAATTCTCAATTTTCGGATGATATTGTATTGGTTCGGTAATTAGATTGGATCAACGATCAGTTTACTATGTCTACTAAAAAGTATATGTCTGCACATGATAAGAGAAAAAGGCAAAAAAGGACTCGTGAGCTTATTCAATCTCAAGTAGGAGCTATGGACAAATTTCTCAGTAGAAACGTTAGTAATAATACAATTGAAAATGAAAAGTGTGGTAATTTGGTAGATGAAGAAGTTGACAATGATAGGCAAGAAACAAAAGCTTTCAAAGATGGCGAAAATATTAATGAACAAGAGCAACTTGACAATTTTGATACGGAATGTTCTGCTTTCCCTCCAGATGTTAATGATCCAGGAAATTGGAATATCATTGATCAAAAACTAATTGACTTTTTAATAGAAAAGGGTCCTGTTAGAGAAAATATAGCTGTGTATCCTAAAGATTCAGAAAATAGGCATTTTTCTTCTTTATACTACACGCGACATCTATCAAATGGAGAGAAAAGTGATAGAAAATGGTTAGTCTACTCAATTTCATTGGATAAGTTTTTCTACTTTTGTTGCAAGCTATTCAAAGAAGAACAAAACATCATTCAATTAGCTAATGAAGGAACAAGTGACTGGAAAAATCTTGGTGCTATGCTTAAAAGCCATGAGGTAAGCAATGGGCACATGGATAACATGAGAAAGTGGGTTGAGTTAGAAATGCGGTTCCAAAAGAATCTAACAATTGATAAAGGTCTTCAAGATCAAATTAACAAAGATATAAAACATTGGAGAGAAGATTTTACTAGGATACTTTAATTGTTAGCTTTCTTGGTCAGAAAAATTTGGCATTTCGTGGAAGTACTGACAAGTTATATAAAGATGGCAATGGAAATTTTTTGGGTCTAATTGAAATGATAGCTGAATTTGATCCATTCATGAAAGAACATGTTCGATGTATTCAAGAAAAAGAAATTCACTATCATTACCTGAGTAACAAAATTCAAAATGAATTTATATTCATGTTGGCAGGTGAGATTAAAAGTGCAATTGTTAAAAAAGTTAAAGCAGCAAAATATTATTCAGTAATTCTTGATTGTACACCTGATGTAAGCCATGAGGAACAAATGTAGCTCTTATTATACAATGTGTAGATGCCTGAACAGGTTCAGTTAAAGTTGAAGAGTTCTTCTTGGGATTCCTTAATGTAGAAGATACTTCAGGGAAAGGATTGTTTGATGAATTGATAAGTGCTCTTCAAGCTCTTGAACTTGATATTGGTGACTTGGGGGGTCAAGCTTATGACAATGGTTCTAACATGAAGGGGAAGTATAAAGGTGTGCAAAAAAGAGTATTAGATGTCAATCCAAGGGTTTTTTACACTCCGTGTGGTTGTCATAGTCTCAATCTTGCACTGTGTGATATGGCAAATTTGTATGTTAAGGCTAAAACTTTTTTGGGATTGTACAATGCTTATATGTGTCATTTTCATCTTCTACAAAGCGGTGGAAAGATAACGTTGAAGGATTGACACTTAAGTCATTGTCACAAACACATTGGGAAAGTCGAGTTGAAAGTGTTAAAGCAATAAGATTTCAAGCTCCACAAATAAAAGTTGCTTTAACTCAATTGATGGGAACAATTGACGATCCTAAAACATTTAGAGAGGCTAAAAGTATATTATCTGACATTATGGATTTTGAGTTCTTATTTGGCATGGTTATCTGGTATAACATATTATCTGCTATTAAGAGGGTAAGCAAAATCTTGCAAAGTAGTCATATGGTTATAGATGTTGCTATAAGTCACTTGAAAGCCCTTGTTTCTTTCTTTGAAAATTATAGAGAAATAGGATTTGAATCTGACCTGATTATTGCTAAAGAAATTGCTGTTCAAATGGAAGTTGAACCTGCTTTTCGCGAGAAACGTATAATTCATAGAAAGGAGCAATTTGATGAAAATGTCAATGATGAGATAACACATTCTGCTGAAGAATCTTTTAGAGTTGATTATTTTTTATATGTAGTTGATCAAGCTCTTTCTTCTCTTAAGATTAGGTTTGCACGACTTCAGGAATATGAAGATATTTTTGGATTTCTATTTGACTTGAAGAAATTAGATTCCAAGTATGATAATTTTTTGAAGAGTTCATGTGAACTAGAAGAATTTTTGAGGCATGGGAAGGATTCAGATGTTGATGGGTGAGAGTTATTGTATGAGCTTAAAGTTATTAGATATTTGCCAAACGAGAGTTTGAAAGCAAGTGAAGTGTTAGACTATATAAAGACTATGGATAGTTGTTTTCCCAGTGTGTGGATTGCTTATAGAATACTTTTGACTATGCCAGTTATAGTGGAGTTTGCATAAAGAAGCTTTTCCAAGTTGAAGTTGATAAAATCTTACCTACAATCAACAATGTCACAAGAAAGATTGAATGGATTGGCGATGGTATCTATTGAAAAACATATGTTGGAACAAATTGATTGTACTACTATAATTATGGATTTTTCATCCAAAAATACTAGAAGGGTGAATATAAAGTGAAATATCACGAACTTTCTATTGTGACTTTGTGGTTTTAGTTTCAAAAATGAATAAATATTTGATGTTCATTACATATAAGTTCTTTAATGGTTTTAGTTAAATTTATCTATATGATATTCGTTACATATAATTTTAGTATTATGTATGATTAGAGGGCCCCTAACAAAAACTTTGCTTAGGACCCCTAAAATGTCAGGCACGGCCCTGAGCCAAGGTGATTCCTATTTGGGGTGATTATGAGCTTTTACTCAGAAGGTTGGAGTTAATTAGAGAAGCCCTTTCTTAGGTTAAAGCTCATTTTTCCCGTGGTCTCACCATGGAGATGGGTGCTTTTGAAGTTAATCACTCCAATGTAACAATGTCGAGAAGTCCTACTTTGGCATGATTATTGAAGATTGTCAAATTCTAGCTAAAGAGTTACAAGGTGTCAATTTTGGTTGGGTTAGGCGATCTGTGAATTGCATTGCTCATGCGCCATACAAGGACATTATTTCCCCCCGTTGTTAATTTCTGATGTACTACTTTCTGATTCTATAAATGAAGAAACTTTTCTTTGTCCCAGGAAAAAAAAAAGCGTCAAAAGTCAAAATTATTAGAATCCCGAAAATTCTTCTACAAAAACATATCTTCTTATTTCTTAATAAAATTAAGATTGAATATGATGTAATAATATCTTTAAAGAGAACTACATTTGCATTACATGCTACATAATTATAAAAAAAAAAAAAGAATAATTAATGTGATGTAGAAAAAAATAAAATGAAAGGATCAAGAGATCGATATTTTAGAATCCACTATTATTTGTTTTTTCAACAAGAACTCAAAACAAATTTATTTTTCCTAAAAACAAATCTTTTGGATTGTGGTCGAAAGATAGTGAATGACGATGTTAATTGGAATATGAAAAATTGCACCTTGTTTTTCCTTTCTTTTGATTTTTTTAATAGTTGTTTCAAGTTTGGTTTCAATTGTTAATTTGCTATGGTGTTCTTACTAAATTCATTTTTAATTTGTGGTGTGTTTATAATATGCTGGGGCAATTAATTATTTGTAGTGGCGATATAATGGAATACATGAGACCCAGTTAGGCCATTTCAAACCCAAAACTTTAAGATATATTTACTCTCTCTTAAAATAGTTCACCTGTTGTTCTATTTTAACCTTGCAACTCCAATCTAAAACTTAAATGCCATACCGAATCTATGATACTAATCTTGGATGAGGTTTGTCCATGACAAGAAACATATGCACCTCTTACTAAAACCTCTCTCAAGCTGCAGCATGTCTCTTTTTCAACCTGCTAGCTCACACTT
This sequence comes from Nyctanthes arbor-tristis, assembly GCA_963692815.1. Classification (NCBI taxonomy): domain Eukaryota; kingdom Viridiplantae; phylum Streptophyta; class Magnoliopsida; order Lamiales; family Oleaceae; genus Nyctanthes; species Nyctanthes arbor-tristis. The sequence goes on along the minus strand of CAVNYN010280838.1, from coordinate 41,903 downwards.
TTCTAATATTTGACCTTTGTCCACGTTCCTGCATCAGCCAAAATATTTGAGAGTAGCACATAGGCAGAAGAGTGCTCAAGTCCAATAGCAGATGTAACACCCCAACTTTAAAATATTAACTTTATAACTTTACAGATCACGTGAAAATTTAATAGAATTTAAATTTAAATTATTAAAGGATCGTATAGGTACAAAGAATCCTTTAATTGGACTTTGTTTGATACACTAAACGCTAAGTCGAAACATGAATAAAGAAAATACGAAAGGTACAAAAATAAATTAATTAATTAAAAGAAGTAAATAAAAAAATAATAATATTATTATTATTTTCCCCCTATAAAGGCCCCCACCTATTGTCAACTACCACAAATCTAGAAATTGATGTGTTCATTAATATTAGATATTGATGAATGTTTATGGATGATTATGGAATCGACCCATGTGATTGGTTGAATCTATGGTTAATTATTTTCTGTTATTCTTGTTGGGGGCCTTAGAGCCGATTATTTAAGGACTCGTTTGGTTAGATTTATAAAATCAATTTATAAATGGAATTTATAATTAGTGGAAATGAGTAGTGGAGATGTAATTGAAGCTTGAAATGTGTGGTGATTGTTAAGAAGTTGTCAAATCATGGTAGGTGAATTTATAAATTACAAAAATAAAATGTACCAAACAAGCCCTAATTCAGTTGGGCCTGTGTGCTTATTATATGATTTTAGGCATGCGAGTCAATTGTTTTAAATTTTATTTTGGGCCTGCGTGTCCAGATTTCGGCGTCTGTGCCAATTAGTATAGGATACAAATTGGATATAGACCACAAGAAGTCAACTAGTATAGGATACAGGTTGAAGCAGAAAATGGAGAGCGTTGCATTTAGCATTCGATGATTGAATGCAATGTCCCCTAGGCTTTGACCGACTAGTCTTCTTCATGGCTCGAGAAGACTAGATAGATACTGTCCATAATCATCCACCCCATATTTATTATGTATTGATGATTGCATGTGTGATATTATTTTAATACATAATTGTGATGTTGATGAGACCAATCCCCTATAATATATTAAATTTATATTAATTGTTAATACATGCCTTCCACTGTTATAGTGAAAACCAGAGTTCATTATCGATGTTAGCTTGTTGAGTAACTCAAGGCTGCTCGCTCGTGAATATGTTTATCACTATGAAACATATGATATTTCTGAACAGTGGGTCAAATTTAACTAAAGTTGTATTTCTTGTTGAGTGACTCAAGGAAATAAGATTTTAGAGGCGTGTCAAGTAAATACATAAGATGTATATGATAATTAGTTATCTACTTGATGATCTAGGAATCACATGAAGATGTTATTCATAAAGTATCTACCTCAATGTTTTATTAGCGCTTGTTGAGTAACTCAAGGTTTTAGTAAAACAAACGGGGTCCTAGCTTGCTGAAAAATGAAAATGTTTCATTAATTAATGTTAAGGGGATCATTCATTCAGTGGGAGTATAATTAATTAAATAAAAGTCCATGTTAAATTAATTTATTACATTTATTAATTGTTCTATATTTTGTCATTTCAATTTATTGAATAATGAGTAATCACATTAACTTGAGAGGCATACTTGATGCCAACAAGCTTACTGGACAAAATTTTCTGGACTGGCACCGCAATCTGAGAATAGTTCTCAGGCATGAAAAAATTGCTATGTTCTTAAACAGCCGATACCGGAAATTCCTATGAGGAAGCTACTCCGGAATAGGTGGAGGCATACAATCGTTATATGGATGACAATAATATTGCAACATGTGTGATGCTTATACCGTGATATTTCATCTCAAAGAGTTGTATGATGAACAGTCTCGCATTGAAAGGTATGAAACATCTAAAAAGCTATTCAGGGCTGTAATAGCAGAAGGTTCTTCAGTTAGTGCTCATGTACTGAAGATGATTGGCCATATTGAAAAATTAGGCCAATTAGGAGTTGCTATGGACTATGAACAAAGTATTGACTTGGTTCTTCAATCACTCCCTAATCTGCTATTCACAATTCATTATGAACTTCAATATGAACAAGATTGAATGTACCCTACCTGAGCCGTTAAACATGTTGAAGACTATTGAGCCTAATGTAAACAAAGTACAGGGGCAAGTCTAAAAAGGCCAAAGGCGTTGGGAAAACAGTTAAGCATGATAAGAATAAATCTCTGGCTAATGCTACATGCTACCATTGTGGAGACAAAGAGCATTGGAAGAGGAATTGCAAGGCGTGCCTCGCTACCTTGAAGAGGAAGAAGTCTACTGAGATTCTACTTTAGGTAATTATTTTATCAAGGTTAATATGACTGCTTCTTTAGTTTCTTGGGTATTAGATACCAGATGTGGATCTCATATATTGTACAAATATGCAAGGGCTAAAAAATAGTAGACCATTGCTAAGGGGTTAAGTAGACCTACGTGTTCGGAATGGAGCAAAAGGTGCTGCCTTAGCCGTAGGAACACATTATTTATCATTGCCCTCGTGCCTTGTTTTAGAATTAAAAGACTGCTATTATGTTCCTGCTATTACCAAAAATATTATTTCCATATCATGTTTGGACATAGATGGTTTTTTCTTTGATATTAAGAATAAACGTTGTTCTTTATATCTTAATAATGTGTTTTATGGTTGTGGGAATTTGTTCAGTGGCATTTACATTCTTGACATGGAGCATCCTATAATGAGTATAAAATGCAAAAGGCCTAAAATTGATGATCGTGTTAATAACTCATACCTTTGGCATTGCAAACTTGGTCATATAAATGAAAAACGTATTACCAAGAGCATATAAAGATGGCTACATGGACTAGTAATTATGAATCATTTGTTAGGTGCGAATAATGCCTTTTAGGCAAGATGATCAAATCTCCCTTTACTGGAAAATGAGAAAGAGCTGCAGACTTACTGGCACTTGTACATACAGATGTATGTGGGCCAATGTCTATGAATGCCAGTTGGGGCTTTTCCTACTTCATTACATTCACTGATAACCATTCTAGATATGGTTTTGTGTACATGACGAAGTTTAAGCATGAAGCTATTGAAAGTTCAAGGAATTCAAGCAGGAGGTGGAAAAGTAAACTGGAAAAAATATTCTAACTCTAAGATCTGATCGATGTGGAGAATATTTGAAAGGCGAGTTTTTAGATTATCTGAAAGAGAATGGGATTCTCTCACAATGGATTCCACCATATACACCACACCACAATGGTGTGTCTGAAAGGAAAAATCGCACGCTATTAGATATGGTGCGATCCATGATGAGCCATGCAGTTCTCCCAAAAACTTTTTGGGGATATGCAATCCATACTGCTGTTACACACTACATCGTGTACCATCTAAATCGGTTCCGTATGAACTATGGACTGGTAAAAGACCAAATCTGTCATACATGAAAATTTGGGGTTGTGATGCTTATGTGAAGCGTACTGAATCAGATAAGCTAGATGCTATATCCGATAAATATTTTTTTGTGGGATATCCAAAGGAGACTATTGGATACTACTTTTACAATCCTGACACCATGAAAGTCATTGTGTCAAGACACGCTATATTCTTAGAAAAAGAGTTTATTCTAAGAGGAAATATTGGGAGTAAAGTAGATCTTGAAGAGGTTCAAGAAACCATCGAAGAAGCTAACCGATTATATGAGCCAAGAGTCGAGCTTTCATTAGATGGGTGATCTTGGTGATTGGGTTAGACGTGTGCCTTCGGACTCGCCAGCTCTGACACGTTAGTCGAGTAGAGTTATTCGTCCTCCTCAAAGATATGATCTGATGATTACCAATGATACGTTGTTAATTGAGGAAGATGAACCTACTACTTACGTAGAAAAAAAGTCAAGTGTTTACTCAAAGAGATGGCAAGAAGCCATGGAATCCGAAATGAACTCCATGTATGAAAACAAGGTTTGGACCTTACTTGATCTACCTAAAGGAGTTAAACCTATAGGTTGTAAATGGGTTTACAAGAAAAAGATCGACATAGATGGAAAAGTTCAGACTTATAAGGCTAGATTGGTGGCGAAATGTTATAATGAAAGACAAGGAGTTGACTTTGATGAAACTTTTTCACCAATAGTCATGTCTAAATCAGTTCGGATTTTGCTTGCAATAGCACCATATCATGACTATGAGATTTGGCAGATGGATGTCAAAACTGCATTCCTTAATGGCAATCTTAGTGAGGATGTATACATGACACAACCTGAAGGTTTTGAATCCAATGAGCCAAATAAAGTTTGTAAGTTGCAAAGGTCTATATATGGACTAAAGTAAGCCTCTAGGAGCTGGAATCTTAGTTTCGACGAGACAACCAAAAAGTTTGATTTTATCAAAAATGAAGATGAGCAATGCATGTACAAGAAAAGCAGTGGGAGTAAAGTCGTGTTTCTAATTTTATATGTGGATGACATACTTCTATTAGGAAATGATATCTCTATGCTAAAATCAGTGATATCCTAGATATCAACTAACTTCTCTATAAAAGATTTGGGAGAGGCAACATATGTTCTTGGGATTAAGATCTATAAGGATAGATCTAAAAGATTGTTTGGCCTAACCCAATCTATGTACATAGAAAAAATCTTAAGAAGATTTAAAATGGAAGAGTCCAAGAGAGGACTTTGTCCCATAGGGCATGGGATTAATCTCTCAAAAGAAATGTGTCCAAAGACACAAGTTGAGAGGGATCACATGGATAGGATTCCTTATGCTTTTGCAATAGGATCTATCATGTCTGTGATGCTATGTACAAGACCAGATGTTTTTATGCTTTGAGTGTCACAAGAAGGTTCCAAGCGAACCTTAGAGAGAAACATTGGATAGCTGTTAAGAACATTCTTCAATACTTGAGAAGAACTAAGGATGTGTTCATAATATATGGAGGAAATAACTATGAACTAAGTTCAAGGATATACTAATGCTAGTTTCCAGTCTGATAAAGATGACTGTAAATCCCAATCCGGTTATGTGTTTACTCTTAATGGTGGTGCTGTGAGTTGGAAAAGTTCCAAACAAGCAATGACCGTCGATTCAACAATGGAAGCCAAATACATAGCTGCTTTGGAAGTAGCAAAGGAAGCAGTCAGGATCAAGAAGTTAATCACTAAACTTGGAGTTGTTCCTAGCATTGTTGACCCAATCTCTTTGTATTGTGACAACAATGGAGCCATCACACAAGCGAAGGAGCCCAGGTCTCATCAACGGTCCAAGCATGTATTAAGACGATATCATCTCATTAGGAAGATTATACAAAGGAATGACATAAAGATAGAACGAGTCCCTATAGACAATAATGTTACAGATCCATTGACAAAGCCTTTGTCACATGACAAGCATGATGTCATGCTATGTCCATGGGTATTAGATACATGAATGACTGGATCTAGTTTGTTTGGATTTTAGTGTTATACTATTTTATAAGACATTTTGAGTATAAACACTTATTAATGGATGCATTTTAATGGCAGATCTATTATTTTCATAAGTATTATTATCTTATCATCAAAATAATAGAGTTCGTAGAATAAGATAAAAAGAAATTGTTAATCACAATGGGTTGTGATTGTGAGATGCATGTTATCACTTATTCCTAAACTATCCCTAGTTGAGGCAATTACAAGATATGGATATTGTTGTTGCAAGTGGACTAGCATGTGTTACATTTCTTTCTTAGAAAGTAAATGATCTCATAAATTAGAATGTGGGACATTCGAATGAACACATAGATGCTTTGTTAGTAGAACAAGCATTGGATGATCCGCCTAGAGATACCACGTGGATATTATCCTAGCGTCAGTGGTTAATCTCTAATGGACGGTTGTGGAATTGGTCCTTTGACTTTGAGGATGCCATAGAATCTTATGTAATGATTGTTATGCTTAGGCCAAGAGTTATTAGGAAAATGCCGTACATGTATAATGAAAGTTGCATGTAGGTTGTGAGTATTCAAGATGAGGATTCATCACTCATGGATATTAGGAGACTATAATCCACATTTCACTACTTGAGTTGATGAAAATTCCTTGGCCAAGGTGTGATTGTGAGTTGAAAGGAGTTTCAATCATGATCATAAGTTTGTCAACGTCAAGTCTGTGTGAATAATATAATTGGTTGAAATGAGATTGACGCTTATCCATATCTCTTAACCAATTGGATTATATTGATGAAGGGATTATATTTCTACGGTAACCGTACATGGAAAGGTCTTGTCATACCACATGACATCCCTTCACATGGATTGCCTTGACACATTACTAGATGTCAATCCTGGACGGCGTTATGAACTGATCGATCTAGGTGAATCGATGATAACTTAAAATAGAGATTTTAGTTTGTGTTATTCTAATTGGATTAGAATAATAGTATCGCCATCATGAGTGGGAGCCTAATGGGTCACACACAGAAAGTAGGAATTGGAGTCTTAGAATTGGACCTTGTTCAATTGGGAGTTTGTTGGAATTAATGTACAAGGCCCAATAGTTGGACCGGGTTTGTACATAATAGACTGATTTAATTAATAAGATTAATTAGGTAGAATTAATCAGATTAGGGTTGCACTAGGGTTTCATAAAAAACCTATAAATAGAGCGCTTTATGGTCTCAGTTTACTACGACATTCGCATACACATTCTGTATTAACTTGCTAGCACAAGATAATACAGAAACCTTAATCCCACTACGAAAAGTTCGTGTTCTTGGATTGTTCTTGCTGTGTGGATTATTGTTAGAGGCTGGACGCTTGGACAGCTGTAGTGTGATCAGATAAACCGAATTTACTGCTTCGCTGTAGATAACTTTCTGATCACAAATTCCATCTAAGAGTAAGTTTGATCCTGATATAGGAATTATAGTTTTTTATTTCCATTGTGCGTGTTGTCTATAATTTCTAACATTTATTAGCCAAATCCAATTCACATACTTCATGAAAGAGATATGTTATTTTATTGAGCTCGTACATAGCCTTACTTGCATTGATTCCATTCCCGCAAAGCTTTAGCACTTTTGGCTGTTTCACTTATTCTATGTTAACTATTTCCAGAAATATTTATCCTGAAAGTATGACTTATACGGTGAAAATAGAAAAATATTCACTACTACAGAATTTGAAATAAAAAATGACATTACACGTCGGTTCTTGCAAAAAACGACGCCTAAATAGCACGCGGTGACATTTTTGAAATTAATTTGCTTCTTATACACATCAGGGAACCGATGCGTTTTATACAACCGATGCCTATGCTTTGTATATTTATAAATTATATTTCTGCCTATAAAGCATAAGCAATGCCTATGCTTTATATATTTATCTATATATATACACCCATTTAATTGCCTGCTAGATCTTTGAAGCGGACGATAGCGAGAAGACTTATTTTCCCTTTTTGACGATGCTTCCAAATTCTCATGCCATGATTTTTCACCTACGTGCCTACTCTTTGTTCTTAATACCACAGGACGTTCGGCAGAAGCAATGATGGCTGCGGGGTGGCGGCGGTGGTGGAAGACGAGATGTCTGTCTGTGACTAATAATAATGATTTTGGTAAACTGCAACCCTCCATTAATTTGTTTCTATTTTATGGTAGGGATTGTTGCTTCTTGATTGTATGTTGGCAGCTCCCAAGTATTGAGATTAAGATATTTTATTTGGCACTGGGTCTAGTTTTTTTTTTAATGGAAAACGAGTTTGTGATTTTAATGTCACAATCAGAAACTTATTTCTGTTTGATGAAAAAAATGCCCTACAAAATTTGAATTTTGAATTTTGGATTTGAATTTTGAGTTTTAATTTTGAATCTCGATGGGTTTAGTTAGATTGGCTAGCAGATCTAGAGAAGAAGGACCCAAAAAAAAAATAGACATAGGTATCGATTGTTAAGTAGGAACCGATGCTTTAAGCATCGGTTCCTACTTAACAATCGATGTCTATTGTCTATTTTATTTATTTATTTATTTTTAAAAATTGGCTTTAGGCGTCAGTTTTTGTAAAACAACCTACGCTTATAGTTATTTTTAGGCATCGCTCAACAACCGATGTGTATACCTTAACAATTCGCGTCACTGCCGATAGCATCGTCACCACAACCGACGCGTATTCCTCATTACAACCGACGCCTATTATGCTTTTCTGTAGTAGTGATTTGGGATAATCTTCATTGGTATTGATAATGAATTTTGAGTTTAAAGGTTGAATCCCAAAGATTAAAGGCATCTTCCAAAAATTGTAATACAAACAATGTTTTAATACTGATATGAAGAAGCTGCAAGATAACTACTTGAAATACTATTGATAACTTTTCAGATGGGAACAATTGTATCAGAATTATTTCAGGAATGATCAATTAGATAAATGATTAATACTAAACCATGTACGCATTTTGATGATAGAAATATTTTGGGCACTACTTATGATTGTTATATATATAAAGTGAATGATTCATCAAGGGAATGATTAAGTTTTTTGTTTAATACCTTGATGAGTACATGAAATATACAAAATTTTTGAAGATTAAATTTAGTTGATAAGTATGCTTGGAGAATTAACAATGCTAACAATAGTTATATATTGGGTTTTGGTACAATTTTTTAGTATACATAAATTAAATATTTTGAGATCTTTCGATATACTGAATCATCTATTTAATGATTTTAATTGTAAGGTTGAATTACAATGAGAAATATTTAAGAATGATGATGAATATCTTGGATAAATAAAGAAAATTTTGGGTTACTTTAAAACTACTTGACGGATGATATGAATATCAATATGAAAAATACGATTGCATGTAGAATAAGATTGATGAATATATAAAATTGATTTTCAAAATGAAATTGATGACGTATGTATTGTTGGGTTAAATATGAATTTCATGGTCACATATCAACTATATGAGAAAATATCTAGGTAAATATGGTGATTTGAGGATAGATGTACTTCTTTCCGGACAATAGTGATATTAAAGAAGATGTAATATCATTTGAGGATTTCTTAGTTGATATCTTATATTTCATAATGAGTGATATCATAAGAAATTGACAAGTACCTTTGTAATTATTTTGGGCTTTAGTCATGGGATATATTTTATGATATAAAAATAGTAAAATTTTTTGAGATTTTATTAGACGTCCTAAATGTATAATCCAACATTAAAGTTGTGAATATTTTGAGATTTATATAACTTAAAGACAAGCTAAATACAATCATAGTCAGAGAAATCAAGATGGGTGACTGTGAAGTGTAACGATAAAGCAAAGTTCATGTGTAGCATAGAAGTAAGCAATGGATTAAGCACCCGATCCCATGAATAACAATATTTTAATATCGGTTTTCAGGTTATCAGGCACGGAAATTCTTAGTATCAAATGTCCAGAACATAAGACAATATACGGGTGCAGGAACATAAACATAACATCAATTCTTTTAAGGGGATGAGAGCTATTAAAGCACTTATCATACTAACTATAACAATATAGATAAAGGGAGCTTGAGGAAGCATGAGAATTTTGAAGACGAAATTTCTTTATAGGGTGGAGGACTTAACACTCCAAATTTAAAATATTATTTTTATAACTTTATGGATCACGTGAAAATTTAATAGAATTTAAATTTAATTTATATTTTGAGATACTTCTATTAGTAATTGAGAATTTTAAAAGCTGTTAGTTAGTAAATAAAAAGAATGTAGAATACTTAATTGTTATTATTAAAATACTGTAAGCTTTATTATAACTAACGATTTTAGAATTCTAGAAGTATTATTATAAAGTACTCTATTAAAGGTTCGCATGCATATAAAGAATCCTTTAATTGAACTTAGTTTGATACGCTAAACTTTAGATTATTTTATTTATTTATTTTTTTTGATAAATCTCATGGGGGTGTGCTCCTTACTCTTAAATCTCGGGCGTACTTTTGATGACTCGACAAGAGTTTTAATTTTGATTAATTATTATGTTGTCCTAATTAAGTATTAAGGTGATAAATAACATAAGAATCTTATATCTACAGATTTTAGAATAAATCTGATAAATTGGGATAGACGTTGATGGCCCGTGCATTATCCTGGATACTAAAGCTAGTAAAGCTTGTAGATTGCTGTATACATTCAATTATAGACCGACCTATATTAGTAGAGCCACAAATTGGCTAGTAAAATCACAAACTTATTATGATAATATGTTTGTTTAATTTGTTTGACAATTTTGTTATAAGTATTTAATTTCTTTTTAGCTATTTCTTAAGTAACTTAATTGACAGACTCATCTCTAACACTACACGCCCCCATCACCTTCAATTGGCACAACAACTGATAATGGGAATATAGATGAAGGTTCGAATGTACGTGGGATTACTTGTGATCATAGTGCTCGAAGGGTGATGAAAAAAGAGATAGGAAAGATTGATGGTGGTCATGGTACAACAACTTAATTATAGACTATTGACGTGATTTTAATTGCAGTGGTACTACTTTTCGATTTTGTTGAACTTATTGTCAAACTTTATTAGATGTTGCAATTTCCATTTGACATCATTGTGATATGAATACATGTCTAATATCCTTGGTGTTTGGAATATTTGTTCAACTATTATTTTAATTTTGTGGTTACAATTTTTTTTTAATTTTACGAACTTTTTTATATGTATAATCTATAGTTGTAAATGAAAAAGCCAAAAAGAAAAAAGCGAATTATTATCCATAGATGAATAAACTATTAACGACATTTAATTTATTTTACCCACACATAAATAAATTTTTACCCACACATGTATACTGTTACCTACACAATATACTTACTTTTACTCACACATAATGTATTACATGTTAGCATCCACATCAACAGACAATGTGACAGGTCATCGTCCACGTTATGTGACATGTCATCATCTAGTCCTGCCACATCAGGCACCATGTCATTGTCAACGTCATCGTCTACATGAACATTGCATACGTGGCAGTCCAATTACCCACACATATGGCAATATTTATTTACACATATATGTGTAGGTAAAAATATAATAGATACCAACACACATATACCTATGTGTGGGTAAAAACTTTCCTCTACAGATCGATAGCCATACTTATTGACACTTACATTATGTGTGGGTAAATATTTTTACTCACACGTAACCATATCTTTACCCGCACATGTAGATTTCTTGTAGTATGAGACATATGTTATTGAACATATAATGATGCATGCCATATGCACCTATTTTAGTTTTATGACACATATGAGAATATGTATGTGATATAGTGATAGACATGAGACACCATGAAGGATGGTGTGATCCCTGTGTGGTTACATCATATTGTATTTGTCGTACGAGTATATACACTTGCGAGTGTTGGGGACCTGCCGGCCACTGAGTATATATACCGGACGCGGTGTTTTGACCCGACAATTGTATTGTTTATGGCCATGCCTTGATTATTTAACGACAATGGTAAGTCCACGTCGTCTCCTAAGTCGAGTTGAGGCAACAAAGGACACATTGAAGGATCTTGAGTCGATGTGAGACTATGACGGGCCTTCAGGCAAGGCATGTGCATGTAGGCCTTTTGATTATGAGCTCATGTGGTGTTTTACACGAGCGATGTGGGCCCTATTTGCATTGTGGTGTGTAGAATCATCACATATAGGCATCATATACATGTGTTGCAATGCTGTTACTTGTTGAGCTTTAGCTATATAGTTTTGTATTGTAGGTGTGACAATGTAAGTAATGAGGTAATTAGAGTACTGTATACTGGAATCTTGACCGTGATATTACGGGTCTACCTCTAGAGGCACCCTAAAGGTTACAAATGTTTTTATCTTAAGATATATAATTATTACTATCTTGTCAAGGTAAAATATTTTGTAAAGATAGAGATCTTTCTTCCTATATTAATAAGTGAACTTTATTTATCATTCGATAAATACGTCTTTATTAGATCATTATTATTATTATTATTAGTACTACTATTATTAATATCATTACTACTACTACTACTACTACTACTACTACTACTACTACTACTACTACTACTACTACTACTACTACTATTAGTATTACCCCACCCGTGCGATGCATGGGTTGAAAATAGAAAGATAATGGTCAACCATCTATATATATATATATATATATATTAAATGACAGTTTGTTTGGCGCAATTAGAAAATTTTTCCCACCCAAAGTTCTATCTGACACAATTTCTTATAACGCCATACCACACCAGCTGTCACTTTTAGTAAAAAAATTATTACAAATGTAATAGTAAAGAATTGAGCTCGTGACCTACATGTTAAGAGTAACATACTTTTAACCATTATGCCAACGCTTTTGTTTGTTAATAATTTTCATTTATATATTACTATCCTCGCGTGTTTTCACTCAAAGAAAATTTTAAATTTTTAGTAATTGTTTATCTGTAGCGTCTCTAAATTTATAAACATACGAAATTGGATTTATGGAAGAAATAAAGAATTAATTTAATTAATGTTATAATTTCATAAGAAAAATAGAATTAGTAAAAGGCATTCTCTGATCTGGTTGGATTCCTGAATAAATATGAATTTGAATATTTTTCTCTCTTTTATTTGAATATTAATTAACTTTCTCTAATATTGATTAGCCCAATTGAAAAGAAGAACATTATTTTGTATTGCTATCTTCAAGTTTATCTTCTTGAGATTTAAAAATTCTTGCAAAAATCATGCTTTATTTTTTGCCTATAGTTATAAAATGAATAAATTGAAGTGTGTAAAATGTTTATCCCTTTAAAGAAAATAATAGTAGTAATTATTAACATTTATAGCTTGAAATATTAAGAAAAAATTACAATTATAATTTTTAATTAATCTAAACTAACGATATATATGTTTAATTAATTAAGTATTCAATTTAATTAAGACAATTTATAAAAAAATAAAAGCTCTTAAATGAAATTTATTGCCCAATGAATATGGGTCAAAGTATTTTCCTCATTCATATTTATTTCTATTGTTTTATTATTGTTTGATAAATATGGGTTATCAATTATGTTTCTTATTCATATTAATTAATTTTCATTGTTTTATGAATTATAAACTACAAATTTTTTACTAAAAAATTATAAACTATAAATATTTTAATGTTGTTGATACTTATCCATAATTGCATAATCAAATTTATCAATGATTTAAACAACTAAATGATGATAAATATGTGTTAGTTACTAAATTAAATAGTGAATCTTATTTCAAAAATTGGATGGATCAGGTAAAAGTGAATACAAATTGAAAAAATTAAGAATACTACACGAGTTTCCGGTATAGGAAATAAATATCGTAAAGACCTTATTAACAGACTTTGTAGTGGGAAAATTGTGGTACAAAGATACTTTTTAAGGATTTTATTTGTTATTTGCTAGACTAAAATAGCAACGTGATATTATAGATGTATTTGTATAAAATAAAATAAAGTATCACCTGATTAAAAATATATGTTGGGAAACGAAATATTATTCGGTTAAAATAGTAAGTCGGGAAGGTACTTTCTTATGAGTATGAAATTTTTATGTGAACGAGTATCGAGTGAATACATGTATTTATATACCTATATGCATTACTAGACTGTTAGCTAATAATATTAAATAAGTTAAATGATATAAATGTAAAATATAGTAAAACATTAATCGAGTACATAAACGTGTAACTATTAATATATTATTAATAAAATATTAATTTAACATGTCAAATACTAACTCAAAATTGTATATTTACTACTTTTGTTATGCAAATTCAATAACATGTATTTGTTTAATATTTTATTATTTATTATTATTGAATTTTTTTAGAATTAGTCTTCTCATGTAACGCATGTGTGAGATGCTAGACTTATAGTTACTATAATTGATTGTGATTCGATCATTTGATTGCTCTTTATTATAACTTTATATAGGTTGGAACTGTGAACTTGAATGACGTGTTTGGAGGGGACTCAAAATTATGGGCTCAGTTATGCAACCAAATTTATGCTCAATACTCAAATATTTTACTACAAATATCTAGTGGTGATTTGTGATATCAATTCGTAATTCTAGACAATGCAACTGGTATATTATACTTTATTTATGACATGCAGTTTAAAAAACAAATTAAACTTACACGTTAATTTTGATACAAATGTACGCTATAACTCTAACGATTATCATTATAAAATCATATTACTTTTTAAAGTATTATATTTGTTATTTGATAGACTAAAATAACAATGTGATATTATGGGTACTTGCACAAAATAAAACGTAGTATCACCCAGTTAAAAGGTATGGGGGAAACAAGGTATTATCCGGTTAAAATGGGTATGTCGAATGTACTTTCTTATACGGGTATGAAAATTTTTATCTAAACGGGCATCGAGTGAATACGGATATGTACATTACATGCGCGATACATATTATTACAATGTCAACTAATAATATTAAATAAGTTAAATGATTTAAAAGTAAAATATAGTAAAGTATTAATCGAGTACATAAAAGGGTGATTGTTAATATGTTATTAATAAAATATTAATTTAATGCGTCGAGTACTAAATTAAAATTGTATATTTACTGATTTTGTTATGCAAATCTGATGACACATATCTGTGCAACGCATGGGTGAGACTTCTTTTGATTCCACTATTGGCAATGACATTGGTGTTGTATGATATTTTTAGGTATCTTCGTATCCCTTCATTTAAGATACTTCGTTTGTTGTATTTAGTGATAGTTACACTTTATTTTTATTTTCAACTTTTCATCTAGGGTAGGCACGGGTACAATATAAAATATGATATTATTTGCTTTCAGAATACTACAATGCAATCACGCACAAATACATACGTGAATAAAATGGGTTGTGTGCTATGGGAACTTTTTTGGGTTTTTATGTATGAGCTCAATCCAATTAATTACATTATCTTTTAATATTCTTGATGGCTGTCTTTACAACTCGAATTCTGCTATCAAAATTTATTGTCAAGGTGAATTATATGAATCTCTTTTATTTTATCAATTATTCGAGATACTTTTTTGTTTCCGTTGTCACAAATGAAAACATAAATTATGCCAATATTAATTGTATCGAATGTCACTGAATTTTTACCTTACTTGCAAATGGATAAATGGTATTTAGCTTTCAATAATTAGATCAAGAACTTTAATTTAATAAGAATTAGGTCTCTCCACCTTAATCATCAACAATTATATCACCAAAGTTATACGTAATTACAAAAAGGTCACTTTGTTAAGGTTATATTATTACCTTATCATCATCAAATTATAGTCTCAAATAATAAGAAAATGATTACTCTAAATGACACATTTTACTGAAGAGGAAAAGTAGAAAAATAATTTTAGGGTTCACAAAGCATTTAACGTCTATCTTGACATATAATTTGAAATAAATTTTAACCAATTGCCATGCATCGCAGAGATGGTCATGCTATTATTTCATCCTAGTCTAACAACAATTTCTACTAAAAATCGTTACAAATCTGAATTCTTGAATGCTATACGACACTCTAAAATCTTCGGTCATAAGTCGAAGTTAAAGATCAGTATTCCTGGTATATTGTTAAGGAATTTTTATCATTCGACTACATTGTGTAGTGGCACGAGACTTATAATCTATATACATGAAGATCGCATCATTTAGGCAAAAATCCTATCTGGACTAGATGCAGGTGACAAATTTTTTTATTGTGAGAAAGACTCTGATGCGATTTGATCCAAAATTTTCTTTTACAATACAAATTATATTTGTAAATGTCATAGTTTTTATATTCTTTTATGATATTAAGTATCTAAATTTTTATTAAACTACTTTTGATGTATGACTTTTTTATTAAATTAGGTCTCAGGGGTGAAAAATCTAGTTGTATTTCAAACAAATGCAAATATTGATTGGTCGCATGAAAACAGAAATACAATTAGTAGCACTTTAGAATTATCCATACATTTCCAATATATGGACAACTAAAACACATAAGTCCATTAAATATTTATACATATCAAGATATACATCTCAAGATTTGGAAATCAAATCCTAAAAAAGGAATAAGAACCGACATTAAAAAACATTACAGCATCTCAAATGTATATAAATTCAGCAATTAAATTGTGAAAATAAATAACCCATTTAGAGATAAAGAATATATATTACTTCAACTATTATGTTTACTCCAAATCCTCCAATTGAAACTCCAATCTTTTAGAGCCAGCCGGCGAGTCTCAAAAGCTCAGACACAACTCGCCCAATGACATCTAAAATGGAAAAAAAAAATAGATAGGTCACCTAAAAATAAAGATATATCCGTAATAGATAGACCAAGAGTGTGAAGTATATATAATTATGAGAATACACATACCAAACAACGGGTGCTTGTCACAGTTGGCAGCAAGTCTGGCTTTGATATCAGGAAACGACATGGAAATTATAAACATTCACAGGGAAGCAACGATCGGGATGTGGAATGATGGTAGTTTTATTACAGAGCAAAAGCTTATATGTATGACCTATTAGATAACTGTCGTTGCTATCCTTTATGGAAAAAGTATGGACAGTATAAAAGTTCTTAAAAGTAATGCTCTGGTCAAATCTCCATATGAGATCATCCCGCCTCACCGTAGCTTGTATATGGTCACACTCTAAAAATATAAAGTTAGAAAAGAAAAAGCAGTGGAACATACAAAATTGCATAGGATGTGAGAGATCAAAATGAAAGTGAAACAAATGAAAATAATTCAAGTAAGAGAAACTGAAAAAAAAAGCAGCGAACAATTATCATTACACTCAAATAAAACTACTATGTATCAACCAAGGAAAATAACTTAATAATAATACTTCAAAACATAAATAGCAATTCCTAATCAATGAAATGGTCTAATAGAGATTAGACTATTCAATGGTAAATATTCAGATGGTCTAATTGAAAAATAGAACAATTCAAGCAGGACCAACTAAAACTAAAAGAAGATAGACAATCAACATATAAATTAAATAAAATAACTATAATAGAATGAACCAAATAAAAAAACATAATAATAAATAATAATAATAATAATAATAATAATAATAATAATAATAATAGAACATTCATGTATTAATCATTGGAATGCCCTTAATATACATAAGCAGAATCAATCAAGTACAATTCAAATGTCTATATTAAAAAAAAATCCATTCTCATATAACTTTGAAATAAACGGATGGCATTAATTTTCTCTTTAAAAAATTATTTTAAACATTCAAACGGTCTAATGATAACAAAACATTCTAATACTAATCATTGAAATGAATATTAAAAACCAGCAGAATTATTCAAGCAGGACAAATGAAAATAAAATCACATAACCCATAATTGTATTCAATAGTACAAAAAATCTATAATATTAAAAAATAATGAGGCATTGGTCATCACTTGACTCGAGATGTATATGCTGTAAAAAAATTAATAAGTTTGAACCGTGAAAATAGTAAAGGAGAAATATACTAGAAATGTGTATCCTAACCTCTTTGTCAACGAAAATAACCTCAAGACAACTCTTGCGCTATTCAACATAAGTTCCCAACCATTTAGAGGTGCATTGAACCTTCACTCGCGAATTCATTCTGTTGTCGTTAAGATCTCTCAGCGGATTGTATTGAACCATCGTCATGTTGTAAAAATTGAACCGAGCAAATTACCAAAAAATTTTGTAAATTAGAATGATGATATTCAGCAGCAAAGAATACAATGTCTTGTGGACATGGATAGTTTATATAGAGAAGCAATCAAGTGTCCCAAGGGGAAAATGAGGAGAATGAATAATCTATCCCTTAAATATCGTTTATTATGGTAAATGAGCTAGGAATTATTTATTAAAATCAGCTAGCATCTCGGAAGACAATATATAACAATTCCATAACACAAGTAAATTCCATATTTAAAACACAGCATATCACATAGAGGATGATTTTGCCCTAAAAAATTGACGTGCAAACACAAATCGGAGAGGGAAAATAACCGAAACATAAGTACTTTCCATATTTAAAACATAGGCATTTAGTAAAAAATTGGATAATCAAAGCAAGTAATAAGCAAATGTCTTGAAAAAGGAAATTACAAAAACATGCTTTATTTAAAAAAAAAAGAAATTAACTCAAGCTTATGTCATAATGACATCAGCGATCATAGGCGGGAAACTAAGGTCTAGACTACTTTTGATTTATATTATAATAATAATATTAATATTATTACTATTATTAATGTTATTATAAAAATATTTTTGATTACTTTAAAAATGAATTGTGTCTGCTCTAGATTATTCTTTGTTGAAAATACTTAGAGAAAAATAATTTTTCAATTATTGAAAATTTGTGTATATTATAATATCCAAAATTCCTATTTTCTAGGTAATATAGAAAATCTTTAAATACTTGAGGGTTCTACGGTAGAAGAGAAGTTGCCTTTTCTATCACCTCAACATTCCCATGCACCTTAAAACTGAATAGGGATCTCCAAATTACATCATCAACCTTGAAAGGCATTTCGACAACTACCAAGAAAAAGAAGAAGAAGAAAAAGAAATCACTGCTTCCAACTACCTTAGTATTCGACAATAAACAGAGATGTGAAAGTGTAATTGATTATCTGTCATATGAAAGAATAATAAGCTAAAAAGTTGAATGCAAAATATCAAGTAAAAGAATTACACATTTTCTGTAGAAATCATCAATCTCCTGTCATTAATTACGACCTTTCTGACATGAAAGGAATTTTATAGGCCGACATCTTCTGAAATAAAAAAAACATTAAACAATAAAGAATATGAGTCCTTTTCAATTCTTGAAAGTGTTGTAACAAAACCTTTCACCCTGTATGACGTGTATGCATGCAGGTGACGTGTAATTGAAATACACATGGCATGCATGAAAAACACATGGCGTGCATCCCTACATGCCACATGGGATGGAAAGTTTTGTTAAAAACCTTCGGGAGGTTTTTGAAAATTTTCCTAAAGAATAGTTATTGCATAAATGGCGAACCTAAAATTCGCAAATGGATAAAGTAAAACAAATTATAAATGTATCTCGATATACTTTATTCTTAAAAAAAGGGTTAATTTCACAAATGGTACCCAAAATTTACATTTTCTATCTGTTGGGTCCTCGACCTTTTACTACTAGAAATAACTAAGGTAATTTATCATTTACATTTGGTTGAAATGTGAGTGGGTAACTAAATAGGCATGGTAGAAAGAAATTTTTATTTTCTTTTTTAATTATTTTTTATTATCAAATAATAATAAAATAAAGAAAATAATTTCATTATTTCACCCTACCTACCTAGTTACCCAACGACATTCTAACTCAACTTAAATGACAAATTTTGGTAGTCATTTCTAGTAGCAAAAAAGGAGATCTGTGATTTTGTTGCTTGCTCATCCCGCTGTAGTAAAAAATGATAGGAAAAAATAATGGTTTTCCAAAACAAGAAAAATAATGCATATATTTGTCATTTTCGAATATGTTAAGGATAGAACTGGAATGCATAGCTAGCTAGGTTTCCTTTTTATTTTTATTATTTTTACTATTATTTAGAATTATTTTTTATTTTTATTTAAAAAGTAAGGCAAAAATTTCATAAAAGACATTATGAGTAAATTTATGAAAGGTTGGGAGCCTACGACATTGGATAAAAGATTAGGGACTAACTAATAGAAAATGCAAAGCCTGGGACCATTTGCGAAATTAACTCAGGAAAAAAGATATACTTTATTCCGACACATTTGCATGATCATTATCGATGGGTCATTACTCATCTCCACGATGTGTTGTCAAGTTGACATTTTTCCCCAAAATCAAGTGCTACTCGACTGTTGCTTGAATTCTATGCCCTTTTAAAAACAGTAAATAGTTAAAACCTAAACAAAATTAGCCCTTATTTTAAAAAATCGTAGCTATATCTATATATATATATATATATATATAACAATAGTTTAATGGGCACAATTGAATTGGATTTTCTGGCATTATATGCTCCAATTTTTAATTTTTCTCACCTAAATGCACAATGATGTCACACCTGATATCATTGTGACATTGTTTTTTATTCCTTGACCCGGTTAATATATTATCAGACCCCTATTTTTTAACCCAACCATCCACTTTCTTTTACTAACCCGCACCCAAAGACGGATTACCACTGACAGATCCTTGCGGCGCCCATGCCTCGACCAACTTGGCTAGTGTTGCTTGCCCCAAAAAGGTAAAATTTGTTTATGTTTTTCAGACTTCACAACTGTGTTGTTATTGCATAAAATTAAAGATTTGTGCAAGTAAGAAGGAAAGAATTATTTTTTCTTCCTTTATCTGCTATCTTTTTTTATTTTACTTTGGCCCTATGTTTACTCCTAATCTATTATATATAATCAAACTCAAAAGTAGTCTAGACCTTGGTTTCCCGCTTATGACCGCTGATGTCATTATGATATCAGGCTGAGTAGATTTTTTTCCTGATTTGTTTAATAAATCTATAATTTCGCTTCTAATGTTCAATTTTAGGTTGTTTATTCAATATTATTTGCGATTGCTGCACGTTTTTTGTTCTCCGTCAATTTCATAGGGATAAATCCTGATATTGGGTTTAGTTCTTCATACTTCTATCCTGAAAATTCGATGTTTTCATACCTGGCAGTTAATAGATTGTGTTCGATTATAGCTTCTCTGATCTCGCCCGTTGAACTCTGTCATATTCAGGGGTAAGAGAAAGAATCGATTTATCAATTGCTCCCGGTTTACATTTTTCCTTCGAATTTTGTCCTTTCTTTTTTTTTTGCAGAATACCTTGAAGAATAAAGCCGGTTTTCATAGGAGTTCATGTTATAGGCTTATTAGGTACATATTGTTATTTCTCATTTCTCTTTGTGATTGAATATGTTATTAATTTTATATGCTCTAGACTAATAATGTTTCTACGTGACTCCTTTTGGTAATTGGTTTTTTAGAGATATGTACTTTATTTATTTTTTTAAACCCTACACTAATTAGCTGATTAAGCATAATTTTATTTCAAACCTAACTGTGATTTGGGGATTGAGTCAAATTCTTTTTAAATTATTGATTTATGTATTTATGGTAAAAAGATAAATAACAGTGTTACTGTGATTTTTAGTATAAATTTGTTTACAATCCTCCACTAGTTGACTGATTATGTGTAATTTGAATTAATACTTAATTGTGATTTAGGGATAGGGTCAAATTCTTTTTAAATTATTGATTTATCTATTTATGGTAAATAGATAAATCACAACATTGTTATATTTCACAGCATTATTTCACGTATTCCCCTTCTTTCTTTATTGCTCATCGCTCTATTTACGAAGTTACTTTCTTCTCCACTTTATCAATATCATAATTCAACAATATGATTAATAACAATATGCTTAGAGATGTTAACAAGAAAATAATGGATTGGTATGTCAAAGTTCAGATTGCTGGTAAGTGGATGTCAAGATAGAGAAAGCAAATACAGAACAATCATTGATTTATTTTTGTCGACAAGGAGGTTAGATTACGATTATGTATTCTTTATTCTTAGTTCTTTAATCATCTTGGTTCTCTATTTATGACGAATTTCTTTTTTGCAGTATGAAACTCTATATGTTTTAGGATTTATTTTTAAGGTCTTGATAGTTATATTAAAACAATTTATACTTGGTCTTATCCCTCTTTGTTGTGTTTTGTGCCTACAGATGGTTGGTTTGCTGTAATTGTTTGGAGGTAAATTGGAATTTTTACAAAGTTGCTTTTTTAATTAATGTTTTCCATATGCATTACAATTTATTGTGTTTGGGTTTTGTTCTATTTATGCTCATGGGATTTTTCCTTTCTATACATCTCTATTGTATGCAACACTATATGGTTACTTCTATAGGGTACGCGTATCTAGGCTTTAGTTAAGGAACAAGATTTTGCTGGGAGATTTGATTGCGAAATTACTATGAAAAACCTCCATATTGTTCATAATTTCTCCGTTAAGGATATCAAAGCCAACTATCCAGTCACTGGTCATGATTTCAAGTTTCAATTTTGTGACAAGACTCTTTTCGCTCCTTATCTCGACCGTCGTTTTCCATTGAGTATTTATAACCTCAGGCCCTTCCTTGAAATAAAAAATGCATCCAATGACAAGAGTCTATTGTTCACTATAACTCTTCTTAGTCTTATATTTTCCGCTCAATCCTTTAGACATATTATACAGTCCAGTTTTTTTATCTTATCATTCTCTTGCTAAACATATGCCTTAGATGTTATTGGTCGTGTTGTATCTGATCCTTTTGTGAAGCCTCGATTTGGAAGAACACAGTCTGGTTCTTACACATTAGAGGTGCATTTGGAGGATTTGAAGTAAGAATTTTCATTCTTACTTATTTCTAGTGTTAAGATAATTTAGTATTAAATATCATTTTGGATAAACAACAACTTTTGATGCAGGTCTAACCACATACACTACACATTATGGGATAATTACACACAATAGCTAAATGAGCATCTTGAAACGGTAGGGAATAAACTAGTTATTGTCCTAATTCAGCAGTGTCAATTGAATTATTTTAGAGGTACTATTTCTGCTATACATACATTACAATTTTAATTGTCGTGTTTTGCAATTGTTGTGTCTAATATATTTCATCAACTTCTCAAGAAATGGGTATTTCCAACATGCTATACAATGCCACTAAGGTTTTCATTAACTATCTTATTTTTATCAATTTTAGTACAGTTCAGGGGCTTGCCAGCTGAGCTGTGTTTTCGGATGCTTAAAACATTATCTAGTGTAATATACAGGAAGTTTTTGTATTGGCTGTCGGGACCATCTCTAGGCATGACGAGGATGCTGGGTGATGTTTTTAAGCTGCAAAGATTACCAGAGAAAGACATCAAAGTTGGGAGATGGTTTGATGTGTTCTCACTGCAAGAACACGACCAAAGAGCCCAGGTGCAGGGTAATTTCTAATGTGTGTAATGGCATCCATCAAATTAATTTACTTTTTTGGGATGATACATGCCAAGCCTTGCCAGACAAAACTGCTCTTTCTATTTATGAGCCTTTAGAGGAGGTATATTCACTTCTATTATGCACTTTTGCCTAATATTTAGAGATTGGTTTTTAAGAATTTGTTTAATGGATAAAAATAATTTACTAGTTCCAACAAGCAAAAGCATACGAACTAGGTCCAAATTTCAAAGGGAAAGGCATTATGAAGTCTATTTTCCCGCAAGAATTTGGAAAATTCATTGGAGTCGAGTTCCTCTTTAAAGTACTTATGTAGGAGAAGAATTTTATAAAGGGTGATAATGTGTATGTTGCCAAGGCAATAAGCAGTAATGAATGATTAATCAATAGGTGCAGACATACCAATCATGTTGTGCATATTGGAGATGACAACGAGGCAGATGTTGATAGCGAGGATAATGATGGAGATTCTTCTGCATTGGCGGCTTGAGAGGGTAGTGTAAGTGATAATGAAATTACGTTTCCAATGAAACTCCGTTGAAGAGCCATGGAGAAGATGCCAGAGATGGTCCCTCAGGCTCAGCTGAACCGTCATTCACCAAAGTATGAAGGATTATTAAGTTCGAGAAGAATTGATCCGTGGAAAATAGCCTGCATTTATAACATGATCATCAAGCACTCTTTTTATATTTTGTTGAATAATTCATTATGGTTTTGATTGGGTTTATTTTTAGCAATTAAACAATCTGAAGGTCTTTTTAATTATTGGCGCGTTAATGGTAGTTTTATGGAATTTGGTTCTATGACATGTTTTAGGTTTTAAGCTTTATATATTTCATCTCATTGTGGTTTTGATTGGCTCTATTTTTTGCCTTTTAAAAAGTGTCTGACGGTGTTGATGTTTTGAGTTATATATATATATATATATTGTTGGCGTCAAATTTAGCCCTTGACTCAACATACAATATTTGCTTACACTGGAAATTCGTATCCTAATCGATATGAGCAATAAATGTAAAAACTCAAAGAATATTTGTAATAAATGGAAGAGATAGTAAATATACCAAAGACAAGAAGAATAAGATTTGGGTGTCGAACCCTTTCTCAGTTTCATTCGGGGATTATTTTATAGCACATAATTTCGTATGGTAATAATTACATGAATCTAATACTGAGCCCGCAAAGATGTTACGTGGGTCACATTAATTGAGACTTTGCCTTCACTTTTTGACTGATGGTTATCCGGACCGTGCATGGAGCTGGTAACCGCATTTAATGCTGGGGGTCCCATTAGTGATAAAGGATAAGGCTCGACATATAGGTTTGTCAGTATCTGCCGTTCCATCACTTCTGAGGGTTCGCGACCTTGCGACCTGGAAGAGGAAGCCTTTCAGGGACCTGAAATGTTGATATGTAAAGTTCATTCCTATTAGCGAACTTATTAAGGTCTCTGGGAGATTTCGAGCTTTTCGGTCTTCAGATCATTGGGCTGTTTAGGTCGTTGGACAATATCAAGCGTGGAGAGTCATACTTTTGAGATCCTTTGACCATTGACCCTACCCGGTGACTTGGTAGCCACAAAATGCCCCCTGTAGGGTTAACGGCCTTGAAGCTCCGTTTGCTTTTTCTCTCAAATTTTTCGCTCCTAAACCAGAGGCTTCAAAATCCCTAGTTTAGTTCCGCCTTGTCACGTGTTTGCTATTCGATGGAATGACGTGTTCTAGGGAACTTGTAGGCAGTAACCATTAAATCGATTGTTGCCCCTTCGCTTTCCAAGGCAACATGTGGCCGCTATGCTTTATCTTCCCCAATCTTATTTATACGCTCCCCTCGCTTTCGTTTCCCCTCTCATTACCTGCCTACTCCGTAGAGAGCTTTACCCCGCGCCATTCACTTAATATTTCTCAATACATTTTCAAAATTTCGAGGGATTCTCACTTTAAGGTAATCCTTTTTTGTTATTTTTGGGATTCTTCAGTAGTCTTGAGACAACTTGATGGTCAGCAGACAAGAGTTTCAAGTGAGCACCGGCTGGTTCGGCGGGGAATAAGTGGAAGAGCCCGAGGTTCAGGTTGATTGGACAAAGGGAGAGAGTGAGAAAGAGGGAGAGGAGGCGAAGGCGAGCTCTAGTAGGCTACCCCCGGCGGCGGTAGTATTGGAGAAAGATCTGTCGGGGGTGTCTAAGGATATCCCTTCACAAGTGAGGGAAAAAGATTTGCGCATCATCCGTCAACGGAGCCGCGTACCTGATGACGTGGCTTTGTAGGTCCATTATGAGGAGAAAAGGGCCCATAATCCTCTGAGGGGGTGCGTGGCCGCGAACACAAAGATGTTCGAGGCTGGATTAAGGGTCCATCTTCCAAGGGCTGTGACCAGGTTGTTGCAGTTCTGAGGGGTACCCCCTCGCAGATCCAGCCAACTGGGTGAAGGACCATAATAAGGGTCTTTGCCTTTTGGCAGCTCAAGGGTTGGGGGTATATACCCCAGCCCTGAGGATTTCGACCCCTATTATCTATCTGAAATGCTCTCCCTTTGGAGGGAATGGGTGGTTCTACGTGGTAGCTCGCCCTAAATCAGAAGCCCAATACCTCTGGGGTAATCTGGTAAAGGGGTGTCTGAGTCAGTCCCTGATTGGAAGGAGAGTTAGTTCTGGGTAGGAGGCAATTGGAGGACCCCACTGAGCCCAGACCATGAGGACACGAGCATGGCAGTAAGCTACGCAACTGCCAGTAAGTGATTTTCTAATGGACCTTCTTTCAGATCTAATGAGTTAATACTTAAATTTTATTTTCTTTTCGTTTCAAGGGTTGACAGGCCGCAAATTATATCCCCGACTTTCAAGGAGCATGCAGAAGTGGTCGCCAGGTTGGATGCTCGGGCTCAGCACGTTAGAGACCTTACCAATGAGGACTCCTTGATTAAGGTTGGGCTATCAGTGCTGAGATCAGAACATAGCATTAGCAGCCCTAACAACCGTAAGTCGCTGCCGTGCTCTAGGTTTGCTCACATACATTAGGCAACCTGACACTGTAGTCTTTCCTGTTTCAAGGAAGAAGAGCAGCAAGGGAGAAACTCTAGAGATGAGGTTGCCAGAAGAAAAAATGGCTCTGAAAGAAGGCCACTGGCAAGAAGGTCGTGCCAGAAACCAACCTCGTGGTAGCTAACCGTCCTGCAAAACGCCAACGGGCTGTTCGACCCCATCCCTCCAGTCTCCTCTTTGAACTCACTGCTCCTGATTCCGGCGTCACACGGGGAAGGGCTGCCCGTTCAGGAGAAGGGGGTTCTGGACCTATTAGCTGACGATAGGGGTGGCAATGGATCAGATCGGATCGGATCGGCGCTGATCCAATTTGCTCCACGAAAGATTTACAAAACCATGATTTACTCTATGATCCACGACTTATGGATCGGAGCAAATTAGATCGGATTACAGATTGGATCGGATCAAGAATCTACGAAACCTTTTTTTTAAACAACATACATTACACTATTCTAATCTCCTAACTTAGTTTTCTCATCATACAATACACTACAATCTATTTTAACAATAAAATGAAATTAAATCGATATCAACTATCAAGTATTCGGTTGATATCAGGAAAATTTTAAATTCAACCTCACATAAAGTAGATAATTCCGAGTGCCTTCTCATTGAAATTCCAAAAAATGAAATAGGGTGCCTCATTACAAAGGCTATCGCTGGTTCTTGGTTCTTCCTCCATAATCCACTTCTCCAAATTTCACAAACCCAACTTCCCCCACTATTATAGTACATTATCTTCATAAGACACCTCTCACTCTTGTGAATTTATTTACAACCAGTTTAGTAGCAAACACAATCCAACAAAAAATTCAGTTGAAAGAGTTCAAAAACTGTAAACTAAACAAGAAATAATTAAATTTAATTAACCAATTATTAAATGTTTGCTAAAAATTTCAACTTGAAGAACTGGATATAGCAATTAGGGAAAAAGAAGGTCATCGGCCAGCAAAGCAATAAACGAAGCGAGAGAGGAGCTAGAGATGCGGGATTAACTAACCCGGATGGTCGAACTTGAGGTGGCGAGAGGGCCGGAGGCCGTGACCGACTGGCTCAGGCGACTGGACGACTGAACAGGAAAGGCGGCAGTGCGTTGCAACTTACGTGAGAGATTGAGGGGTAAAGAGGATTTAGTGCTTAAGGTTAGGTTCGTGGGTGGGAGGTAGGACTGGTGGTGGTGTGGAGTGAATGAGTGTTGACTTGACCGAATATAATTCTGTGAAGGTAAAATGTTTTCTTTTTTTATAATAATTATTAAATGGATCAGATCAGATCAGATTGACCACGATCCGATCCGATCCGCTATCATGTGTCGGATCGCAAATTCTACTGTTATTTGCTCCACCAATCCACGGATCGAGAATTTTTTCTCAAACGGATTGGGTATCCGTTAGGTTATGGTGTGGATCAGATTTTTCTACCATCCCTAGCTAACAACCTGTTCCTCTCCGTTCAAC
Organism: Nyctanthes arbor-tristis; assembly: GCA_963692815.1. Classification (NCBI taxonomy): domain Eukaryota; kingdom Viridiplantae; phylum Streptophyta; class Magnoliopsida; order Lamiales; family Oleaceae; genus Nyctanthes; species Nyctanthes arbor-tristis. The sequence continues at coordinate 14,365 of CAVNYN010280838.1, read as the reverse complement.
AAAACCGCTGGGCCTCAATGGAAAAGCTAAAGAATAGGAGGCCTAAGGCCCTACTCGATTTAAACCTTGCCAAAAGGTCGTTCGAGAATACCTTAAAGGGACTACCTGAGAGCCTTACTGACGCCGTGAACGACTTCAAAGAAATGGGAGAAATATACAACTTCCATGCCATTCACGTCCTCCAATCGAGTGTGGCCATACGAGGATGCTCCGTAACCCTGGACCAACATACATCAACTTGCGTCCGCAGGGTCATCAATGACACAAAGAAGATGACCGAGGAGGTGATCCTAGCTGCCAAGGCTAAAGAGGAGGCAGAGCTGGCCCTGAAAGAGAAAGAGTAGGATCTGGCAGTTTCCAAAGATGAGGCTGCTCTGTTGAGGAACGAGCTTGAGGCCTCTACGAAGAAAATTGAGGAGTTGGAAAGCACGCTGGCAACCAAAAGGTCGAATCATGAGCAAGCTCTGAAGGAAGCAGAGAACAGGTGTAGCGACCCGAACATTTTTAGAAATAAGTTTTATTAAATAATTATGTGTCACTATAATCTCGCCAATTTTGAAGTGCGTTATAGTTCACGCTCGTCTAGTCAAATATTCTAAACTCCAAGTCTTTTACACCAAATTATATTTTAAATTATAGTACATAATTTATTTTCTAAACTCCAAATCTTTTACACCAAACGAAATTTTTTCTCAACTATTTTATAAAATCCTAACTCAACTTGTCTTAGCCCGTTCTTATTATTTTGTAATTTATGCAACTTCAACTCTCATCCGGTAACAAACAACCAAACTAGATTAGAATACCAATTCAATACTTTCATCCAAACTCTACACCCAAGAAACCAAATTGAACTAGGAATGCTCTGCCACAGAGCCTATAGAATCACCCCAAACCATATGCCGTTTTTAACACACGAATTCACATTCATTCCACGTTAGTTCCTCTTAATTCTTTCTTTTATATTCCCATGGGCGTTCTGGTTTTTCCCCCACCGATCCCTTGGTCTGCATACACAAAATACGTAGATGCCTAGTATCTACACACACGCTTCACCGCCGGCCAGCACCCACTGCCAGAAAATTCTATCAAACACCCAAGAAGAATGCAATCTTCATTGACAGATAGGCACAAATACATACACATTGATTCATACAAGACACACACACATACCCACAATAGAGACTGGAAAATATATACATTCATACACCCAAGATATACCGTTACATAGATAGGTACATACACAACCACCCACGGCACCATCACCACCACGCCTCGACCCCCTCTGGTTTGGGCTCGCCGGAATTCCAAGAAGCCAGTCAAGACCCGAACCCCATTGTCACGGTCAAACAACCACCGCGACCTCCTTTGCCAGAGCCTCAACCACCACAACTCCCTCAGCCGAATCCCAGCGAGTTCGCCGAAACCGCGACCCCAAATCCAAAGCTCCACGCTTCGCCCTTGTCGCATAAACCCAATCCGAGACCCCAAATCTCGAGCTCAAAACTCCTTCGCCAGTCGAGTTCCGCTTTGCCACACGAACCCTCTGACCGAACCTAGCCTCGACCACCCTCGCCGGTTTCTTTACCGCCAACATCCAAATGTCTCCACAAGCACAAACCAAAACTCCCTACTTCTTCCGTTCTTGATGTTTGAAATTAGGTAGTTGAGTCTGTGGGATTAAGAATTGGGGTTGGGGGTTATATTATATTCATTTTGCACTCAGGGCCCCTATGTTTCTAGAAATTTCAAAAGTCAATCCCCCGAGTTCCAGGTTTATTTATTACCATCCTAAGGTTCCTAATTTTCTATTTTTATGAAATCAGCCTTGGAATTTGTCATCCACCTTTTTAGTCCCAGCCCTAAACTATTCAGAGTTTCAATTTAGTCCCTAAAGTTTATTTCCTTTTTCATAAAGTATTATTTCTTCTATGCTAAAATAATTTATTTTATGTGAGTAAGATTTTTACAAAGGTTGCCCAGATCACAAGCTTAAGGTAGTCTCATTTTTCTAGAAAAAACTATTTTCAAAATATGCGCAATATTAATTGATCTGTGCCATGAGTATGCATGTGAATATGTGATTTATGTGTTAATTATATGCATGAACGTATTTGCTTTATGCTTAAGACAAGATGAGACAAGAATAATTGTGATATGCATGCAATACTTGATTACTATGCGCTAGTATTTACTTGCTTGTAGCATGAGAAGACGAGTCGAAAACCTGCATTTACCATACGATGCTTATTTCTGAGTAAATAACTTTTCTGAGATATTCATATAGTTGCATGTTTATATGTGTAATTGTGGTATAAGTTAACTAATTTACGCCGAGACTACTGAGTTTTTCTATGAAACACTCAACCTTTCAAATTACAACTTTTTGCAAGTTCAGAATCAAACGAGAGGCGTTGAGAAGTAGTGGCAATTAATTTAGAATTTTATTTTGAAATGAATTAAACATTTCTACTTGTTCCATAATAATTTAAATTCCTTATTTTTGACATTGGTAAATTCTTTGTTTTCAGGATATTATTTCCAAGATTTTTTTTCTGCTTATTTTTTTCCCCACTTTTAATTTGCTTATTTTAAAAAGAAAGAAAATTTTGTCAACGTCCCGGGTGCTCAGAATTCGGGGCGTTACAACAGGACCGCGTCCATGGAGCTGATCAGATATAAGAAGGTGGTGTCCAAGTACAAGAGCCAGGAGGAGTATAAGCAAGCTACCGCTGGGCTATACAATGAGCCTTCTTCAAGGAGCAGGTAGTCAAGCTCAAGCAAGACTGCGCTTATGTGATCTCAGATGATGAAGACGTTGAGGTTGAAGCTCTTGCTGATGGGGAGATCAAGACTCCTGCTCTAGAGGACCAGGCCTGAAGCCCCAATTCCTCTCCTCTGTATTTTTGAGCTTTTCTTGTACTTTCCGATGAATGAAACATTTTTCTGGAAACTTTCTGCTCGTTTAAATAATCTCGTCAATAATTGCGATTTATTCTTCACCTTCATTTATTTGTGCAAAGCCTTAGATAGGTCCTCGAGCCAAAGTGTCAGAACGATTTAACTAGAAGCTCGTTCTAATTTAGGTTGTGTACATTGGATTCGAGTGATGATTTGTACTAGTGTGAGGCCATTGACTAGAAGCTTATTCTAGTTTCGATCGTATGACCAGTTATCACAAGTGTTAGGTTGCTAACCAAGGGCTTGCCTCGGCTTTGATCGCATAACCGCTTACTTGGATGTGAGATTGCTGACTGAAAGCTTATTTCAGCCGTTTCTTGAGCCAATAAGTCAAATCTATTTTATAAAAGTGTTAGGTCACTGGCAGGAAGCTTGTTCTAGCCTTGGTCGCGTAACCTTTACTCAGTCATTGTGGATTTGACTTATGCGGGGCCTTGGAGAAGCAAAGATATGTGTATTTTAAATAGATAGACATTCATTACTCAAAATATCGTTTAGCTGTTAGGTTGCAAATTAACTGTGTGGAAATTTTGAGCCCGTGAGAGCATGTTAATTTACGAACCATGACCTCACAATTGCGACGCAGGGTTATAGAGTTAATACCCAGCAATTGATAATATTTCTTCAAGTGTTCCGCGTTCCAAGGATGCATCAACTCATCACCTTTGCATATCCTTGAGCTCGTAGGCTCCATTTGATAGGACTCGCCTGACTCAGTAGGGACCTTCCCAGCTTGGTCCCAAGGTCCCTGAAGTCGGCTCTTTAGTGGAGAGGAAGACCTTGCGCATGACAAAATCACCTACTTCAAACTGGCGTACTCTAACCCTGGTTTTGTAGAACTTGTCACATTTTTGTTTGTATGCCGCGATTCTGATTTCAGCCAACTCTTTCTTTTCAGTAATGAGGTCAAGCTCTTTAGCGAGGAGCTCATCATTTCTCTCTTCATTGAAGTGCGCTACCCTAGAGGTAGGGACGTCTAGCTCGATGGGAATCATTGCTTTAGTTCTGTATATAAGAGAGAAGGGAGTTTCGCCAGTTGCGGTTAGTCGTTCGATAAGACCACAAAACTGCTAGGAGCTCTTCAGCCCAGGTCTCCTTTAGAGCTTCCAAACACCTTTTCAAAGTCCATTCGATAATTTTGTTGATAGCCTCGACATGTCCCTTAGCTTGTAGATGATGGGAGTGGAGTAGAAGTTTTTTATGCCCAACTCTTCATGAAATGATCTGAACTTTGCATTGTCAAGCTGCTTGCCATTGTCTATGACTATGGCGTTTGGAACACAAAATTTGTACACAATTGATTTCCATATAAAGCTCGTTGTTTTATGTTCTATGATGGTAGCCAGAGCTTCGGCTTCGACCCATTTTGTGAAGTAGTCAACCATAACAATAGAGAACTGAGTCTCCCCTTTGCCCATTGGGAGTGGGCCAATAACATCTATCCCCACTTGGCAAAGAGCCATGGTCCTATGACTGAGGTTAGCTCTTCTGGCGGGCTTCTGATGAGGGGAGCGAACCTTTGGCATTTATCACAAGCTTTGACAAAATCGATAGCATCCTTTCTGACTCTAGGCAAGAAATATCCTTACCTTAGAATTTTGTGCGCCAGGGCTTGTCCACCTGAGTGGTTGCGGCACACTCCAGGATGCACTTTCTCCAATACAGCTTGTGCTTCAACAGGGCAAGGCTTCTTAACAGTGGTCCGACGAAGCGTCTTTTGTACAGTTTCCCATAAACTGACAAGAACCTGGCAGCTTGGTGTCTGAGATTCTGGGCCTCCACGCCTGGAGGGCCACGCCCGCCTTTAGGGACTGGATGATAGGGTCCATCCAGTTACTTACTTGGTTTACCTCTGCTGTCATCACTCCTGTTTTGTCAATCGATGAGGTTTCTAAATTGCCTATTGGGATGCTACTGAGCTCGCATGGCCCATTGCTAGTCGTAAGCTTAGCCAAGTCATCGGCATGACTATTTTCAGCTCGTTGGATTCGCGTGATTTTGAAGTGATCCAGATCCTTTAGTTCTTCCAACAGGTTGTTCTGTTAAAGGGAGAGCTTCTCGCCTCGTACCTCATAAACCTCGCTTGTTTGGTTTACGATGAGATGGGAGTCGCTCTTGATGATTAATCTTTTGATACCCATTGATTTTGCCATGCCAATCCCAGCCAAAACTGCCTCATATTCTGCCTCATTGTTGGTCGTGTTGAAGCCAAACCTGATAGCTTGGTAATGGTAGTTCCCTGTGGGCTGACTAGAACGATTCCTGCTCCGGAGGCATGGCTCATGGAGGATCTGTCGGCATACAGCTCCCAAGTTGTGGGCTTCACGTTATCGAGACTGGATTCAGCGGGAGTTAGTTCGGCTATAAAATGGGCTACGGCTTGGCCTTAGATGGCTGTCCTTGGCTTGTAGTTAATGTTGTACTGGCTGAGCTCAACCAACCACTTGACTAAGCAACCTGATAGGTCAGGCTTTTGGAGTACCTGTCTTAGGGGAGTGCTAGTCAAGACATCAATTGTGTGCTTGAGGAAATAAGGTTGGAGCTTCTTTGAAGCGATTACGAGAGCATAGGCAAGCTTCTCCATAGGGGGATATCTGAGCTCTGTGTTGTGTGAAGCATGGCTTACATAGTAAATCAGGAGCCGAGTCGGTCCTTCTGTTTTGACCAAGACTGCACTGGTTGAAGATTCTGAAACGGCCAAATATAGGGACAATGTCTCTCTAGGTAGTGGTTTTGACAATGGAGGAGGAGAGGAAATATGCTCTTTTAGTCTGGTGAAAGTGACCTGACACTTTTTTGCCCAGATCGGAATTCCCTTGACCTTTTGGTGGCCTCGAAGAAGGGTATGCATTTGTCAGTTGATCGTGACACAAAACGATTCAACATGGCGATCTGTCCCATTAAGCGCTGAACTTCTTTTACCTATCTTAGGGGTTCCATATCAAGGATTGCCTTGACTTTTTCTGGATTCGCTTCGATTCCCCTCTAATTGACTATGTACCCTAGGAACTTTCCAGAGGCTACTCCAATGGAGCATTTCTTTGGATTCAGCTTTATCCTATAGTTCCTGAGGATCTGGAACATTCGAGAGAGGTCCCCGATGTGTTGCTCAGCTCAGAGGCTCTTGACAAGCATGTCGTTGATATATAATTCTATGGTATTCCTGAACTGATCCTTGAACATGGAATTCACCAATCGTTGGTAAGTTTCCCTGCTTATTTTTTAGTCCAAACGGCATTATCTTATAGCAATAGACTTCTCTATCAGTAAAAAATGAGGTGTACTCCTTGTCACTCAGGTACATGGGGATTTGATGGTAGCCGAAGTAAGCGTCCATGAAGCTTAGCAGCTCATGGCCAGCAGTAGCATCAACCATTTGATCGATCCTGGGCAGGGGAAAGCTATCTTTAAGGCATGCTTTGTTCAAGTCCGTGAAATCAATTCAAATCCTCCAACTCCCGTTGCTCTTCTTGACCAGAACTGGATTGGCTACCCATTGAGGGTATAGCGCTTCCTTCAAAAAATTGTTTTCCAGTAACTTATCTACCTGCTTGGCTAGGGCCTCATACCTTTCGCCATTAAGTGGTCACCTCTTTTACTTTACAGGTCTAGCTGTGGGATCGATGTTGAGCTTACGGCAGATGTGCTTAGGATCGATCCCCTGTATGTCCTCGTGGACCTAAGCGAAGACATCCAGATTTTGCTTAAAGAATTGAATGAGCTGGGTCCTCACTGGCTCTTTCAATCCTGCCTCGATTCTGAGCTCTATCTCCGTTCTAGTGTCACTTAGTTTTATAGTTTCAAGCTCGTCGCCCGAACGAGCTTGTGCCTTTGAATCGTGTGTCTAAAGATCAAGGGTATGAAACTCTAACGGAGGCGCTATGTTTGCAACATGGTCCAGGTTGGGTTTCGATGAGGCATGCTGGTCGCCTCGTATGGTGGCGACTCCTCGGCTAGGGGGGAACTTAATGGCGTGGTGGAATATCGAAGTCGTCGCCTTTAGCTCGTACAAATGGGTCGCCCAAGTATGGCGTTGTATCCTGAGGGCACATCCATGATGACGAAGTCCGCTTAAATTTTTCTTTTGCCAGGGTCGTCCCCTAACTCAACAAGAGTGTGACCTGACCCCTAGCCTCTACATAATCTCCAGTGAAGCCTTGAAACCTAGTTTAGTAAGGCCTTATATCCCTCAGATCTACCTTCATCTGTTGGAAAGCCTTTCAGTAGATAATGTCTACAGTGCTGCCGTCATCCACTGATGTCTTACGAATCTTGACTCCTGATACCGGCATGGTGATAATCAGGGCGCTCGCATGGGGGTTTAGCTGGCCACTGGCACCTTCATAGTGAGGTGAGAAAGAGCTCACTAGAGAGGAGGTGGCGTGTTTCTTGGGTAATTGATAGCAAATCTGGGCTTCACGCACAAAACCTCGCCTCTGTCTCCTGGAACTCTCCGGACTAAGATTATCGCTACTGAGCATACGTATCTCAGCAGGAGGTTGGTTCTATGGAGCCTGGGCTTTGAGGTCTACTGGGAGACGAGCTTGTCTGTCTAGCCTTTGGTGATTTGCTATGTAGTCACCCAAGTATCCCTGTTCAATCAGCTGTTCGATCTCTATCCTTAGGTGCCAGCAGTCGTTTATGCTGTGTCCCACGGCCCTGTGATATTTACAGTACTTTGACTACTTTACATTCTTCTTCTACTTCTTTATGGGCTTTGCCTCGAGCAAAATAGGGTCGCCCCTTAGGAGGTCGAAAATGTATTCTGCGGAAACATTGAGGGCGGTGATCGGCTTGGGAGTGGAGGACGATTTCTGATTCTTCCTTTGATAGAAATCTTCCTTTTCTCCAGACTGTTCTTGTTCGAGGCTGTTTAGTCGTTTCCTCAGCTCATCCAGCTCATGAATCTGTTGAGGGACTGGCTGTTGGCCTCAAGGAGTCTTCAGAGTCGAGTTTGACACATGGCTATCGTTTTGAGTAGGTGGTGGACTCCTTCTCCTCTGCCTACACTCGCTTGGTCGCAGGGCCTTTGGCGATCTCATCCTTTTAGGACCTCGCTGAGGACAGGACCCTAATCTCGTGAAAACACTGCTTCCAGCAGCATTTCAAGAGGGAGCCGGTGCAGCCCTCGGGTTAGAGGTTGGCTGACCGGAGTTTTGCTTCCAAATGAAACTCAGCCTTCCCTAACGTGTTCTGACGCGCCCCACCCCAAGTAACTCTAGTGGCTTGAAGTGTGACGTGCGCCTATGATAGACCCTAGCTAAAAGCTAGAATCCACCATCAAGGCTCATCAACTATGCTTAGCTTTTAAAAGAAAACTGAACAAAGTAATTTCTATTTTTGGAAAAAAACCCACTTGAAACATACTACGTCCCACAAAACACAAACACTCTATGCAAAATTTTAGATTTACATCTTCATGTTTCCAAAATATATTACAAGCATCTGGTAAAGTGGATTATGTTCAACCTATCTTGAAGGCTCACTTCTCAAAACCGGCCATTCGCAATAAACCCGAAACTTCAATTGCCACCTGAGAAAATCATTTAGGAAATAAATGAGCTAATAGCCCAGTGAGTGGTAGTTTGGAAATAATCATACTTTGAAAACTAAATATTTTCATGAATCTCAAGTATGTTCACCGAACATTTAAAATATATAACCTCATGAACATCATTCAAAATTTGAAATCTCATAATTTTGAATACTATGATAGTCATAGATATCGTAGAAAGGCTGTAATCATCATGAAAACCAATAGTGTACTCAAATCATTCTGAAAATCATCTGGTATGAAAAATTCATCAGACAAGTCACTGTAATGCACCAGAATCACCTGAGCTTAAATCAATGTCATATCATCTTCAGAGATCAAATCTGTAATCTTGAAACTCAAGAATATCAAATGAAATCAAACCAAAAGTACCCTTGCAGCTAACTGAAATCTGTTTATGCGAGCATAATATCACACTTCCAAACCTGTGCCTACAGCCCCCTCTATGAACGGTAGTCCCAAACAGGGGCCAACGGCCCCCTCCGTGAAAGGTGACTCCGAGCACAGGCCAACGGCACCCTCCGGGAACGGAGTGTTTCTCAACATATCAAATCATTGGGTACTAGATGGAAAGATTCCAAAATATATTACAATTCTCATTTTTGTTTCTAATATAACATTTCAACATCATTTAAACACAAGTTCATATGAGAAGATCATAGAAATCACATAACTTGAGCAAAAACTTTCATCAGTATCTATTGATACTACCCCCTGAAATACGGGACATAGTGCCTCACCATGAGAACGGGACTCAAGTCTCACCGTAGTCATGGGACATTGTGCCTCACCATAGACTAAAGTGTGACTCAGATCTCATATGGGGGCTGGCCACACTGCTGAACGAGAGTGAGATACTATCGTAGGGTACAAATATGATGATATTGGAGCTTCTTTCAAATACTATTCACATATTCATTCAAAAGCATACACTTCAAGTTCATACTTAACCTTTCAAATAACTGAACATTTCATGAGAAACTATGTGGATTTCATAGAATTTCATAAGAAAACATGTAGCTTGCAAGGATTCGAAAGATTCAACCTAGAAAAGCATAAATAATTTTCTTTTCAAAGTAGGAAGCTTTTCCACTCATAGAGCTGTTAGCACAAACGATCTAGCTTGGCTTATAGGCAGCTCCAACTTCTTTGCTACTTCCTGTTAAACTTGAAATCATCTAACTCAATGCTACTTAATTGAAGTAATCCAAGTCAAGTTCTATATGAAGAATAGGATAGCTAATCTAATCTCTTATATGTTTAAGTCTTGCTTAATGTATACCGATGCTTCATACTCAATTGGCTCCCATCCTCTAGCTTATCTTTGCACCACATATCCACTTCAAATACTATGCTATTTTTCCAATAAAATCAGCCTTCACAAGTAGAGAATACATGGTAATAAGCTTTGGATTTTCTTGCACTAGAATTGCCCTTCAATTCAATACCTATGAACCGAATCATAAATATGCATTCTATCACTTGCATAACCTATCATCTACTATCAGTTTAATACTCATTTTCATACCCTTTAGCCTTTCATTTTCACTCTTAACTAAACATTTCCATCCATTGTGTGTACCACTTATAGTATCAAAACTCAATTCAACTCTTCAATAAAGATTGAGTTCCCCTATTTTGGGCAGTGTGCATATAAGACCATCTTATACTCGAGAATTGTGTCACCTGTTGATGAAATCTTCCACAAGTTAGAACACTTACATAAGTTCATCATATATGAAATTGCTCAAGAAAAATACGTTAGCAACATCAAAATATTCCTTCACTTCCTAGAAATCTGTTCTCGGGGATACACTGCCCCTTCTTACAAAACATGTCATAAAAACTCCTACTGGCCTCCAAATGGTGTCATTCAAATTTTAGATGATAGCCAACTCATAAAAGCTCACTATCCAACTTGTATCTTGTTAAAATTCAACTTATTCTATCAGTTATGACATTCTAAAATTGACTGGCAGAAGCTGTTCGGCACTTGTAATCCCATACCAAGAGGAACAACAACATACATAATAATTCTAGCCTCAAGTCCTTTTATGGAATCCATACATACATGTTTGGCTTCAATATTAACCTCTTATGCTTCCTCTTTTAATTATATTCAACCATCATCCTTACCATAACCCGAGAATAACAAAGACACAACTATCAATCTCGTGGGAAATTTCAGTCCTAGAAATCATATCACCACTTGGTATTTCACAAACCTAGGCTAGAATCGAGTCTAAAATCGGCATAAAGCTTACTGGGAAGTTTAATTTCTTGTTCTTCTTCCCTTTCCTTTTCTTTTTCCCAGATTTGCTGAATTTTTCTTCCAATTCCTCACTTGAACTTGTGACTAGGTTGCTGAATTTCTCCCAATCCTTCACTGTTTTTGGGTCTATATTTCCAGCTGCATGTCCTCCCTTTCTCTCTTATTATTTCTGACAATTAATCCATATCATAACTCAAGGGAATCTTAAATACCTAGAGCTTAAATCTGGAACAACCATATCCTTACCTTCCTCTTTCATTCTTTTTATCCTTCTCGCTGCTCCTCACGTTTCTGTTGCCCGTTCTCTTCTGTTCTTCTCTTCTTCTAAGATGATTTCCCTCTCTCTCGTACGAGTCTAACTTGTTAATAAGGTTTTCTGAAATTTCAAGTGTGAACAAGGTGTATTTGGTCTTAAGGCAGCCCCACGCATATATCTATCCTAGAAATGGAATTCCACCGCCTGACTTATCTTTGACTAACTTCTTTTCTTTGCTGAATTCTTTTTTTTTTAAATTTTATTACTACTTTTAATTCCTTTAGCTATTTAATTGGTAAATCTCTATTCTAAATTAGCATCTAACTCTAGCTAACTATCTAACTTACCTCGATTAATGTCAGAGGAAATAATCTAGTAAGTCGGGACGTCACATGTCCCCTTAGAGGATTTATCCTTGTTGGGGATCTCTCAGTGTTTTCGGTTCTCCAAGAGGAGTCACTATGGAAGGATTCCGTCATGTTTTGTTGGGAAGCTGGTGGGTTACGTTGTTGTAACTGCCGAACTTCTTCAGTGAAGGCTTCTACCTATCACTGGAGAGTCTCTGTTTCTATTTCCAGCATAGGTCATGAGGGACTAACACCAGCTGCGCCTCAGTTCTTTCAAAATTCGGGAGGCAGTTCGACATTGGTGCTTCTTGTTCTTTGGCTTTCGGGGTGTCTTTCACTCACTTTCTTTCGCCGGAAGTTAGTTTTCACCTGACGTTGGTTTTTACACAGCTTTTTATATGTTTCCCACAGACACGCGCCAATTTGTTGGCGTCAAATTTAGCCTTCGACTCAACAAACAAGATTTGTTTACACGGGAAATTCGTATTCAAATCGATATAAGCAATAAATGTAAAAACTCAGAGAGTGTTTGTAATAAATGGAAGATAGTAAATGTACCAAAGACAAGAAGAATGAGATTTGGTGTCGAACCCTTTCTCAGTTTAATTCAGGGCTTATTTATAGCACAAAATTTCGTATCGTAATAATTACATTCATTTAATGCTGGGCCCGCAACAATGTTACGTGGGTCACATAAACTGAGACTTTGCCTTCACCTTTTGACTAATGGTTATCTGGACCCTATATAGAGCTTGTAACCGCATATAATGCTGGGGTCCCATAAGTGATAAAGGATAAGACTCGACACGTGGGTTTGAGAGTTGTTGCCTAACCATCGCTTTTGAGGGTTCGTGACCTAGCAGAGGAAGCTTTTTCATGGACCTAAAATGTTGATATGCAAGTTCGCTATTGATAGCTAACTTATTAAGGTCGCTGGGAGATTTCGAACTTTGAGGTCTTCAGATCATTGGACCGTTTAGGTCATTGGACAATCTCAAGTGTGGATAGTTACGCTTTTGAGATCCTTCGACCGTTGACCCTTGTTGACCAGGTGACCGGGTAGCCACATATATATATCATTTTAATGCAGTTAACAGGTTAATGGTAACACTAAAAAAAAGGGTTAATGGTGTTGCTCCTGTATTATCTATTTGAGTTTATAAATATCCCGTTTAATCCATATTGCAGGTGCTTGGAACTCTGTCGTTTTATTTAATTTCTTATCATTTGTTAGGTTTCTTCTTTGTTGGAATAGATTCCAATATATGTGGCAAAGTATAATACTTTTATTATTCATATAATATAGTGAAATTGTCTTTAGCAGTACGTTCGATCAAAATGCATGACGCCTTCCTCCTACTCAGAGGCGGATCCAATGGGGGGCTATGGTGGGCTGCAGTCCAGGTGACTCCTGTCCCAGATACTATTGTTGTCTTTTTTTTTTAAAACTAAAGAGTACAACCCATGTAAAATTTCCACAGCCTATGTTATGAATTTCTGCAGCCCGTGTAACATTTCTTCTACAACCCAAGAAAAATATTATAAACAATTCAGCCTTTGAAAATTGTCAATCATAGTCCAGCCCAATAACAAGTCCATATTGCATGTAGTGTCTAACGTTCCATCTTCCTCTTCCTGCTCTAGCATTCCCTCTTCTGGTGAGGCAGGCGAGCGGCACATGTGACACAGCAACACTGGACAGCCAAAATAAAATCAATATTGAAATATTGAATCACCTTTTTGCCCCAAATTTCAATCTTCAATTCCTCCCAAACCCAAAATATATATTTTATTATTCTCCATTGTCTTTGAACCCTAATTTTGCTACAGATTATATTTCAAAGGTAAGATGAGTTTGGTCATTTTCCCCGTTTGTAGTTAAAAGTAATTTGGTTATGATTATTTATGTGATAATTTGAATTAACGGCTAATACATTTTAACATACTTAGAGTTTTTGTTTAAATGAGGCATCCTTCAAGTGTTGGACCTTGGCTATTGAAAGTTGAAACTTGAAACCATAAATATATATATACTAATATAATTGTGCATTTGTGCTTCACGAATCACGGATGTTTATGTTCATACTTTTCACAGTAATGAATGTATGATTGTGAATTTGTGATTAATCATCAAAGAATGTTTTAACTTATATTTTGTTCTAAACTTTGTTCGACCAGGGTCCTCTGAATTTCGATCCCTGACACCGGCATGATAATGACCAAGGTGCTCAATAGGGGTTCGGTTGGTCGCTGACAGCCTAGCGGCAGCAGAGAAAGAACTCGCTGGAGAGGAAGAGAAGTGTTTTTCAAGTGAGTGATAGGAGATCTGGGCTTTACGCACAAGACCTCGCCTCTGTTTCCTAGAACAGTCCACGCCAAGGTCTCCAATTCTAAGCATGCGGATCTCAGGGGAGGTCGTTTCTTAGGAGGCCAAGCTTTGAGGTCTGCTAGGGGACGAGCTTGTCGTTCTAGCCCTTGGTTGATCTGCTATGAAGTCACCCAAGTATCCCTGTCCAGTCAACCGTTTGATCTCTCGCTTTAGCTGCCTGTAGTCGTTTGTGCTGTGCCTCACGGCCCTGTGGTACCTACAGTATTTGGATTGGTCCATACGTTTCACCCTCTCCTCACGGGTTTTGCCTCAAGCAAGATCGGGTCTCCCCTTAGAAGGTCAAAGATGTATTATGCGGAAACGTTAACGACGATAATCGATTTAGGAATGGTAGAAGGTTTCTTATCCTTCCTCCAGCTGGAAACGTCTTTTACCCCTAACCATTCTTGTCTGAACGACTCCATTGACCCAGCTCGTTAGTCTGTTGAGAAGCTGGCTAGTGATCTCAACGAATTTCTGGGGGCGAGCTTATCGTGCGTTGGCAAGGACTAGCAAGTGTCGGGCTCTTTCTCCTTTGTCTATGCTTGTGAGGCCATAAGGCACAGGCACTAGCTACGCCTCGGTTCCTTCAGAGCTTGGGGGACAA